>CABFOV010000200.1:80893-104848 GCA_902141375.1 Timema poppense
GGGGGGCTCAAAATTTCCTAGGATAGCATACAGTTAAAGGGAAATAATAAATGTTCGAGAACCATTGTTCTATATGAACACATCTTCAAATATATTCCTTGAAATAATCCCTTGACATTCTTGGACAGCGATGGTTGAGTGTCTTCGGCCCCCAAATCTCTGTTGCAACTTTTATAGTACAGCATACCTATTAATTTTTCTCAGAATACGCCACTGCTTTAAGATGATAAAAACAATTTTTGTGACATTATCACTTGATTCCTTAAATTTTTAAACCATTTAAGTGATGCAAACCCCTAAGGTTAGACCAGGTATGGGGTACCAATGTCCTTAAGGTCACCTGCAGCCTTTTGAGGTTTTTGGTGTGGCTTTTTCACATGTTTTATCAATAATTATGTATCTTTATTGTTTTTAAATCTTTCATTTGCAAACTGTGTATACTTTGACTGATTAAAATTAAAAAATTATTAATTTAGACCTTGATTTGGAAACATCGATTTAGTTTAGCACCTGTGTTGCTAGTGTAGGAGTGCAGTATGATAATTAAATATTCCCTACTATTTTTATAACTGTTCCGAGTTGCCAAAAAAACATCGTTATTTCTAGGTGTCACTTTTGTGTTTCTTCATTTTTTATTTTTCTGTGCCTGAACTCTCTTAATAAGACTTTATCTAAAATCAAATGTAGGTCCCTCTTTATAATTTTAGCAAAATTTACTGTACCGTACATAAAGTATGCAGTCTTATGAGGAATCTGTGAAGTGACATGTGACCTTCCAAAAGTTACCCTGAGTAGTAGGTAGTTTGGGATTTTTCACAGTACAAAAAATTATGTGTGTTTAAGTGTGTTAAACACTCTTACCCCCCTTCCCCAGAGAGAGATATCAAATGTACACATTTGTGCATGGGTGCATTTGAAATAAAGTCATATTTTCTTACCTAAGCAAAATTTCAACCAGGGCTAAGAGTGCACCATACATCATAAACTTGGCTCCAAAACATCTTATTATGGCCCTGACTAAGCTAGGGTCCTTCAACTTGAAGCGCGCTCTTCTGCACTCATCATCCCATATTCTGAAAATACCAAGTAGGTCTTATGATATGAAGATGGTGACAGTTTGGAAGAATTATAAGTTAGCTTCAAGTACCTAGAGCATTTATAGCCTTTGTAATTGATACACAATCAAGCCTTTAGTTTAGGGGATGTGGTTTACACTCCTCACATAACTTATCCCCCCCCCCCTCTCTCTCACTTTATTTAAATACTTTGAGTGCTACTAACATATCAATGATAGAGGGCCTAGGCCAGGGGTTCCCAAACTGTGTGTTGCAATGCCCTGAAGCATTGTCGGTCTTGGGCGTCAAGGCTATAAGGAAAAACTAAAACTCATAATGTAAAGTGAAATACAACATGCAAATTTTAAGTACTATGTGTACTCATAAATATTTTTAAAAATGTAATAAATCATACAAGAAAATACATGTTTCAGCATTATGAACAAACTGTATACATTAGATCTTGTATAACAAAAATATATCTACTCTAATTACTTCTTATTCAGTTCCGTAATTTTGTTCTAATTTCTATTTTTACATAAAAATGATACAAGTTAATAATGTAAATTACAATTTTACTTTTAAAAAAATGACACTAAATAGATTTTGGGCATATTTTTTAAGATATTGAGTACAGGGGCATCTCATTAAAAAAATCTTAAGAGAAGAGAATCTGAAGGTGGTGTCTCAAAAGGTTTGGGAAGCCCTGGCCTAGGTCCTTTGATTTAAAACTTACTGTTGAAAATAAGACTGAGTTTTAAACACCACAGCTTTATCTTTAAATAGGTCAAAAATACATGAAATGGTATTTTCTAAGGAAATGATTGTGTGAATTAAATTAATAAACAACCTTAGAACAACTTAATCTATTCATTTTATAAATAAGGTTTGTTATTAAGTGAATTAATTTTTTAACCCGATGGCTTGTACCTGTTATTTTAATATTGTTATTTGGGCCTGTAATGAATATCAATTTAGATCATAAACTAAGAAAATAAAAAACGCCATGGCATCATCAATTAATTTTAATTTTTCAAAGTGTGTGATATAACCTATATTGGGTATGTAAAGGTAGGGTTATGTCGATTAACCTGCGATTCGACTATAAATTGCTATTATAATCGATTAATCGGCTATTTGATCGAACGTGGATTATTTGTGTTGATGCAGATGCTCACAATGATTTGGATGAATCATTTGTCTTTTTTGAGAGTATTAAATAATCGAACCGGCTTAAATCAAATAAAGAAAATAGTACTATATATTTAGCACTACCAACCCTATTTAAATGCGTTTAAAATCATTAGCTAACAAATTATTATAGCTGAAGTGATTCAAACTTTACTTTAATATTTGAAAGGAATTGACCACTAATATAATGATAATAGCGCTTTATTGGCTTCACTTCAAAGGTAGTTATTAACTACCTTTAGTTCCATTAATCAGCCATTAGTTAGACCACAATCTAGTATATACAGTCGCGAAGCTTACTAGTGGTGAAAAGTGCAACCCGGTAAGACGCTAGCGCTTCATGTGGCTTGCAAGCAGATGCATAGACCTGTCCATTAAGTTGTATAGCTCTGTGTAATGTTTCTAAATTAGTTTAGTTTTATAGGTTTTCTTAGCATAGTCTACTAAACTATTTATTTTACATGACATCAATAAATCATTACATTTAATAACAACTTCCTAGTTCACTGCTCCCAAACACAATGATGATCACCAACATGTTTTACCATGTCATAGATTACAGATATTACAGTACTGTTCAAGGTATTAAAGTTAAGGTCCAATCACTGAACATTTCAATATCTCCCCCTTCCTGTCTTCCCTTGGAATGGTGAGTATGTTAGCCTTCTGGGTGATCGAATGGTCCATCGTGGGTTTTTTTCCGCATACTACCTGTCTTCTGGATTTGACTGCTGTGCACCTCCTAATGTCCCTGAGGATTCCCCCTGCATGTCTTGACTCGACCCATCACCAATGACGAGGCTGGATGTGGTAAATACCGAGTGATCCTATGTACCGAATGAACTATGAATAGGAGAGTCGGGCGGGTTTGGCATTGCCCAACGGGACTCCTTGGGGGCTTATATATTCTGACTGCTACAAGGTAATGCCAAAGTCATTTGGCTCAAATGACGTTTCACTACAGCTTCTGAACCTAACTTAACTAAGTAAAGTCTTTCACCCAACCTCTTATGAATTATAGCATTTTCCCAAACAGCTTTGTTTTGTTTAAAAACTTTGACCAAAACACCTTCGTTTACATTAAAAATGGTTTTCCTTCTTCCAGAATATCTTCGCTGTATTCCTTACTTATAGGCTACATGGACCCTTATTTCTTCCATGCTTTGATTGTTTTGCCCATCCGTTCTATTGTTTAGGACATCCAATGTTGTTTGCAAAGCTCTACCCATCATCAACATCGCTAGGGAAACCCCAATTGTTAGCTGAGGGGTGTTCCTATAATACATTAGAAACTCTGTCAAGGCCATATGAACATATTTTCCCGCAAGAATGGCCCTCTTGGTGGTTCGTTAAAACTGGCCAATGGCCAACACCATTTTCCGCTTGGCCATTGGTTTGTGGGAAATGTGGTGCACCTGCGCGATATTTTATGCCATGTAAGTCACAAAAATCAGCATATTCTTTTGAACGAACAAGTTGACTGCTATTATCTGATACAATAAGTTCTGGTAATCCAAATCGAGCAAATAAAACCATCAGGGCTCGAATTGTGGCTGTTGTAGTTACTGACAGCATTTGTCAAATTTCTCGCAACTTAGAATGAGCGTCGATTATTATCAAATAGGTTTTCCCATTTATGGGCCCAAAATATCCAAGTCTTTTCTGGCCATGGCCATGGAATAAGCTCACACCTGTCAAGGGAACCTTGTACTTTCTGGCATGTACCACAGCCTAAAACCAAGTCATCAATTTCTTTGCCAAGTCCTGGCCACCAAAAGTAATTTTTGGCCATAAGTTTGGTTTTAACTATTCCGAAATGTGGCTTATGCATTTCTTCCAAGACCTTATTTCGTAAAGCTTAAGGCATTGCCATTCTGCGTCCTTGGAAAAGGCATTATTGATCTATTTATAATCCACTAAATACTGAATGAAATGACTTAAGCTCCCTATCCACCAATTTAGGCCAGCCTATTTGAATAGACTTTATCACTTTATTCAAGATTTTATCTTTACACTCTCTGAAGCAACCAGTTTTTTATTCAAATATTTGCTGTCTTCTGCATAGTCAATGAAGTTCACTATAAGATCTTGTGGTGGATCCTCCATACTGATGCTTCGAGACAAATAATCAGCACAATTTTTCCTTGGAGGAACATATCTGATCTCATAGTTGAAACTTGACAAAATTGCTGCTAAGTTTTGCAATCGATTTGCTGATAAGACTGGAATTCCACGCTTGAAGCCAAATTTGTAGTGAGTGGTTTATGGTCTGTCTCCAAAATAAACTTTCTCATATAAAGATACTGTGAAAACTTAAGTACTCCATAAACTAGGGCCAAGTCCTCCTCTTGGATTTGAGGGTAGTGCTTCTCTGTTTGTGTCAAGACTCTAGATGCAAATGCGACAGGGCGTATAGCCCCTTCCTTGATCTTTTGGCTAAGTACTGCTGAGATGCCCCTAGGACTTGCATCAGTAGACAGTATCAGCTCTAGATCAGGATTATAGTGATTCAAACCAGGGGCTGACGTGAGTGCACTTTTAATTTGATTAAACGCATGATTACACTCCCAGGTTTACTTCCATGGAACCCCCTTGCTAAGCAGTTTATACAAAGGATTTAAGATGACAGAAGCCCCCTTCAAGAATATCCTGTAATAGTCTACCATATATAGAAATGATTTTAATTCACTGACTGATTTTGGTGTTTCAGCCTCTAGTACTGGTTTGACCAGATTTTGGTCTAATTTCAATCCATCTTTCCCAACAATGTAGACTAATTTTTTTATTTCTGGTTGTTTAAACATACACTTGGTTATATTAGTAGTCAATCCACATTCCCTGAGCCTGGACAGTACCATATTAAACCTTTCATTATGTTCCTCTATTATATGGCACCCTACCACAATGTCATCTTGCCAAACCACTACTCCTTCAATGCCTGCTATAGCAGTTTCTATGCTATGCTGAAACTCCTGAGGTGCTGGAAAAACACCATAAGAACATATATTATAACAAAATATACTTCTATGGGTACATTTCTTGTTCTTTGGAGTCCTCAGTTAATTACATCTGTTGAAAGGAATTTTTGGGGTCAATTTTGGCAAAAGTAGTAGACCCTTGCAATGAGTAAAATATATCATTTACATAAGGCAGGAGGTGCCTGTTTACTTCTAAATATGGGTTAAGTGTTACTTTATAGTCACCACATAATTTAACAGAGCCATCAGGCTTCACTAGAGGCACTGTTGGTGTTCCCCATTTACTATATTTAATTGGAGATATAACACCTGCATCTTGAAGCCTCTTAAGTTCTAGCTCTACTTTAGATTTTAAAGCAAATGGAATGTTTCTTGGTTTTAAAAACTTTGGTTCTGCCCCTGGCTTCAACTTGGGGGACATTTTTTCCTTATTAAAAGTGCCCAATTGGTCGGTAAAAACCTCTGGGTACATATGAATCATTTTATTTTTTAAGTCAACACTTGGGATCATTACTTTGTTCCCTTGACTTAACTTGAAACCAAAGACATTTATGAAGTCTCTCCCTAATATAAGAGGGCCCTCATTAAGTATTACATGGAAATTATCTGTTTTACCTGCCTTTTAAAAGCAACTGGAAGTGAACATCTGCCTAGTGGAACTATTTGCAGGTCTTCGGTGTAGAATTTAACTATCTCATTTTTCTTTATAATTCGTACATCCTGAAAATGTTTCTTGTATAACCTTTCTGACATAGCACTGCAGGTAGCCCCAGTGTTGAGCTGTCCGATCATTTGAACACCATTTAGTGTGATTTCAATACTGAATGGTAATATCTCAGCATCAGAGTGATTGAGGTTAAAAACAACCTAAATATTTCCTGTCCTCTCTACCCTTCCCCTGTTTCCATAAGGTTGAGGTGACCTGCTTGAATTTTGAAGGACACCTTCTTTTTAAGTGCCCCTTACATTTACAAATGGCACAAATATGATTGCCAAACTTGCACTCTGTTGTCGAGTGATTTGTGTAACCGCTAACAACACAAGGAGAACAGGAATAAAAATTCTGTATGGGAGGACGATTATTCCTGCCCTGTTGACCAGCGGCCATTTTGTAAATTTCAGGTTCCCTTTTAACATCTAGATCTTCGACAAATGTGTTTGCAGCCATCACCTGCTGAGCGATCTCCCTAGTTTTGATAATAGTTGACTTGGTGGGGTCCTCAGTAAATAAGCGTTCTTTAATTTTCTTGTCTTGTACACCCATCACAAATTTGTTAAGAAGAGCAAAATCTAGTTGTGTTCCAAACGTGCAACTGGAAGTCAGATGCTAAACTCTAGCGGTACAGTTTGCTACTGATTCATTAAGCCCACGACATGCATTATAAAATCCCAATCTTTCCTTAAAAACCGAAACCACAGGAGAATGATGTGCATTTAACAAAGCTATCAAATCCACATATCTTTTAGTTTCGGAAGTATCGGACACACATAAATCTATTAACAACTTAAAAGCAATCTGATTTAGATGACTCAGTAGCGTTTCACACTCTTTAGCTTCAAAAGCATTAAGCTTAGTAAAATTCGCCAACTTCCTCTTGAAAATATCCCAGTCGTCCCCAGCGGGATTAAATTCCTTAAGATGCCCAATATAACCAGCCATGGCCGACATTGATTTTAACGAACTAAGTTACTTGACTCCCATCCTCGTCGCTAATGTAATGTTTCTAAATTAGTTTAGTTTTATAGGTTCTCTTAGTATATTCTGCTATACTATTTATTTTACATGACATCAATAAATCATATATTTAAACACAACTTCCTAGTTCACTGCTCTCAAACACAATGATGATCACTGACCGCGTTATCAATTACATTTGGCACAGAAAGTAGATAAATGTTAAAATATGTTAGTTATTATTTATTTCCACAATATACACAGTAACGACTTGTCATAAAAATAACTAGTTTATAATAAATGTATGTACACGTCCCAACTCTTATTCGAATTTAAAATTTACAAACATTAAGGGCTAGTTTAGGTTGGGTTAGTTTGTAAATAATTAAAGATTACTTTGAATTAATTATAATTATTTTTTTTAGTGTGTTCTAGGGTATTATAGTTACTATCGTAAGTAGTTTTTTTTGCTAATATTACCCTACGTTTTACTTTGTTATCTTACGTGGTGTTGCATTTTTCATTATTCAAGTTATGTATAAGAATTTAACTACTGTTACAATTAGTAAAACGATGTATGAGCATAATATGTTAGTTCAGATTATGAAAAATGTTTCAGGAAATACTAACTCAAATGGCCAAATGATGTACCTTGAGAAATAGGTGAGTCGAGTCATTTTACACGTCTTTCTTCTTATTGTGACAAATGTATTCAATGACGCTGTTAGGTAATATTATCATCTTTTATTTTTTATTTTTTAGAAATTGATTGCATGCTAAACACTTTTCATAAATTTACAGTAGGTCTATGCTAATGCCCATACTAGTGCAAACATTGACTCGGGTTTAGAATGTAAATTCAATTCACACTGAGAGATTTTAGTCGTACCTCGTCTAATTAGGTATACTTACTTACACTATGGCATTAGGAACTCGAAAGTTTAGTACCACACTCACAACAGTATGCCAACTATCCCTGTCTTGAGCTAATTCTATCCAGTCTATCTCATTACATCCTATATCGCTCAGGTCTATCAAAATGTTATCCTCTCATCTGCATCTGGTATTTTCCCATTGGGTTTACCAGTCAATACCTTGAACGCGATTTTAGATACTCCCATTCGCGCTGCATGACCTGCCCACCGTAACCTACGAGATTTTGACTACCCTAACAATATCTGGTGATGGATACAGGATGTTCAGCTCATCATTATATAGCCTCCTCCCCTCCCCACTATCTTCATCCATCTAACTATCATCTAATTAGGTATACTATTAATATTCATGTCCTATTCTTCTGTGAAGCAGTGGGCCTGGTACAGGGTCAGACTCAAACTCACGAGGACAAAATGAGGAACTACTTGAATGAAAAATAGCGGCTCCAGTCTATAAAACTGAGATTAATAACTGGAGGGTTCGTTGTACTGACCACATGATACCCTATATCCGCAAACTCTGGCCCCATATTCGCCAGCAGACCATGGCATCTCAGTCAGTATATCTTGAGTCTAGGCTGACAACATGGATTTACTATTATAGCCTTGTCTTATGAGTTAAATAATTATGATCGAATCAAGCAAATTATCTTGTTGTCTTTCGTGGTAAATTGAGTGTAAATAATTGTGTCAAATGGGATTAAATATTCTATGGCGATAGTTGGGTTGAAATGATCCCTGGTGTAAATAAAGTAGTCTTTGCCTGATTTAATTCAGGGATATTCTGACGAAGATATGTATTATTTGTAAAGGGTTAGGCCTTCGTCATTCAAGCTAAATATGAAATGTGTAGTGTAGTATTAGGGTATAATATCATAAGTTAAATAATGGTATGCTCTATGTTTAAAAATACATTTGATATACTCCAACAAAATTGCTTGTAATGTGTGCTTAAAACTTCAATTAACACAAATACTCTTCAAAACTAATTCTATGGCAAGTGACATAAATTTTAAACTATCTACGTTACCTTTCAAACTTATTTCCCAAATGAGCTGATTCATGTTCCTTTAGAGGAACAAACAGATCTTCTTCTTCTAAATCACGTTGGAAGCCTAAACGAAACACGCCAAGGATCCAGCTAGAGCGGGCCAAAAATCCAAAGTATTGTGTTATAAAAGAATATTATTTATATTTAAAAGAAAGGAGTGTTCCTTTTGCTTAAGCCATTTTTAAAGTTTCGTTTAGCAAATGATATTGGCTGGAAGACTATATTGCAAACATACAGTAGATATAAGAAATAGCAAGTAAATTTCTCGTCGTATTTCACCAGTAGCTCCTACCAACGAGGCCATGATGGAAACATAAGATACAGGGCAAGATCTAAAATGTCATACTTTTTCAATCGTAGAGCTACAATAAAAGTTTTCACATGGTGGTATCTCTAACTAAGCTGTCATATAATTGGCATCTTAGAGAAAATGTGCTAATGGTCACACTAATTGAATGTTGTGTTTGTGCTCGATCAATTTAAAGCCATATTGACTGTAATTTATTATATTATAATGTTTAATAGTGGCAATAATTGAAAACTAAAATTAAATACTAACTAAATATTTTAAAATAAGTAATTAGAACAAACCTATATACTACGTATATAAACAACCTAACTTTTAACTTCTAAATAAAATAATGACAGTATTTTAGGTTATATTAGTGCTCAGAAGGTGAAAATCAGCCTAACTTTGCTTTTGATTTCACACAATTCAATATACCACATTGGATCCAATTATTAAACCGGCTTTCAGATCAACCGCGTAGAAACAGTACTAGATTAATTCCAATGGGTCTCATGACAATTTTAAGAACAAAACAATAATAAACCGGCTTTTAAATCAACCGCGTAAAGACTGTACTAGATTAGTTCCAATGGGTCTCATAAAATGGCAATTTTAAGAACAAAACAATAAATGTATCCCTGTTAACTTTAAGGTTTTTTTAAATTCTACAAATACTATCCCATCTGAGTTTTCTATAACATATTGACATTAATATGCTGTATTTATAAAGCCTAGTACGCACTTGGAAACATTGTTGGTCAATTGTTGCCCAACGGTTGGCTAACATGGAAAACAGATTTTCAGCAAACATTAAATAAATATTGTTTCATGTCAATACTTTAATGAGGAAACATTGTTTATAGTCCAGAGTTCAAATGAGTGCAAGATGTCTGCCGATGAAGATGCTGCAATGACTTGTTTTTTGCTTTGTACGTAGCTATGCTCAAGAGGACAGATGAAGAAAATGGTGGTGTTTTCGTACAGTGCTTCAAAATATTTCACACTATGCAGATGAGCTTTTGACAGAACTTAATCTCTAAAAAGCTTAAGTGTTTAGTGACATGATGAAAATAAAAATAGAATAACCTAAACCAAACAAGGAAAATAGTTATTGATTTTACCACATATTTTGAGCCTATTTTACTTCAAAACTATATAGATCTGCTAAGCCAGGCATCACCATACTGTCAAATTTAAAGAAGTTATGGGAGCCTTTTTGGAGTAAAAAAAAAAAAATGTTATTTGTATATTTAAAAAAATGGGTGGAAATGTTTTACAGGGGTATTTCAAGAAATATTACAATGTTAGTAGCTTTTTGGCCTGAAAATGTTGACCTACAAGCATAAAACAACATTTTTAATCATCTAATGTACAAAACAGCGCCGCATCTAAAAAAAACCAACAAGATAAGAATAAAACTTAGAATGTTACTGACATAAAAATAAAATAACAAACTTTACCTTTGTTCGAAAAATCAATACTAATACCACCTCGGAAATCTTTACTATTCAGAATAAACAAAAAAAGTTCGTACGCAAACTACTTGCACTTTTTTGTGAGATCACTTTTTTTGAGATTCTAAAGCTCTTGTGCTCTCTACAAAAGTGAGAGACATTCATGGACTAAGGAAAGTTTGATAATTTTCATATCGCTCTGGATTTGACTTGAAAATCAGTGACCTAGGAAGTAGAAATGGTGGTTCCGTTATATAGACCTTTAAATGTACAAATACCTAAGCACCTAAGGTATTTTAATGTTCATTCCTATTCATAAGCCGATGGTGATGGCTCTTCTAGTAAAGAAGACTAGACACTTATCACAACTGTCACCACATCAAAGGTACTAGCTGGGTGTATGAGTTTGAGAATAGGGTAATACTGTAATTTTTCACTCTCCCACAAACGTTATATTTTTAATTTTGAGGTATCTGGCACTTAATATATTATATTTGGTATATTACTAGACGCTAAGTGAAATTTAGTTCAAATAGCTGCATTTTTTGTCATTAAATTCAATATCAGTAATTATGTGCAATTTCTTTAATTTTCAAGTTTAAATTGAGCTAATGCCTTATCAACAATGGTTGTACATAATAAAGGTTGTATGGTATCCCAAACCAATTTCAATTCTAAAGTAAAAAGAAAAACATACTTTTCTAAGTAATTCGTAACACCCCAGACAAAGTATTGTGTAGTGCCCGTGATATGATATTATTTATTCAATGTTGGATTTAAGGACTTTTTTCAAAAATATAAAGGTTGCAGATGTTATACTTTACACATAGTAAAATATGTATTTGAATAATTAGTCAGGTTCGCTCAGGGATCAGAATGTTTTATTTTCAGCTCTTAACCTCCTATGAAGGTTCCAAAATTTGGTAACGCCCGTGACAGCATAATACTTTCAATCTCTCTAACAAGATTTTATTTTAGTTTTGAAATTTTGGCTGTAGGAAGTTCATGATGCTCTTCTTATATTTATGCTATGATATAAGGGGAGTAAAAATGACGTGTAGGTACTGATCTTACCGTAAAAAAATAAGGCTCAAAATGTATCACCCGTGTCAAATGAATTGGCTGAAATTTAAAAATACTAAATCAACAAATCTTATTTTTCCACGTCTTTTTACATAAGTTCCAAACAAACAATATATTTATTAGTGTTAGCATTTTGTTATTACTCATTATATTAACTGTGATGCATTTATTGGTTTTATTGTGTGAATAATTAATATTACTTTATATAACTAATTGTGAATATGTATAATCATGACTTGTATTAGTTAGTAATTATCGTAAAGTTTCTGTTTTAATTTTAACCATTTGACACGTTTTTATTGATTATAAAATTATAAAGGGCGGCACACACACACACACAGTGATCGATCGCATGTTTGACTGATAAGATAGATAGCTCAATTTGATAATGGAGCAAAAATCAAAGGACTGATTTTGAGGCCAGTGCCATAAAGTACCTACAAGATGCTAGCTAATATGTTAATTTATCTTTAGTGCCTCACCCAAAAAATAGAGCAGACAAAAGGCTTGCAGAAGCTCTGGGGTTCGGATTAGTCCCTTTCTTCTTGCCATTGTTCATCTGCACAAACATAGTCAAAAACATTAGTCATAACTTTAATTAATTTTAGGTCAGTGTCTAGTAACATTTAGGCCATATTAATGTTACCTATGAGACGCGTGTTCCCTCTTTGTATTGAAAGCCTGAATCACCCAGTCAAAACACAAACAATCCACAATAAATAACAAATTTGTTACTACAGATAGCTTAACTTGTCTAGGCCTATAGTTACACAGCAGTATGATTGACTTAGCAAACACGTTGAAAATAATACACGCTTTCTTTTAAACTATAAGAAGGGATGAAAGAGTGGCGGCTCGTGTATAGGAACTGCGGAGCTGCAGCTCCCCTATTTCTACTTGATATGTTCGATAACATTTAATATAATGAGTCATTTTATAAAATTCTTTATTTATTTTTGTAGTACAATATATATTCCTTAAGCTTAATGTCAGTACTTCAGTAGCCATCCCCCAGTTTATGAAAAAGATACAAACATCTTTGTATGGAACTGTACGCTTCACAGTGCCAGCGACGTGGTGTTTGACTGTTGTACGCATTCACACATAGGAGGGGGTGTGGAGGAAGGCGGGACTGCCAGGTAGAGAGAGCACTGTTGCTCTCGCAGTGCCGGCTCTGGCGTGATGGTGGAAGGAAGTGGTTTTTTTTTTACTCAGCGTGTGTTGTGCTTAAAAACCGTGTACCATATTCTTTGAATGTGATAAAGTGTAGAAGAGTGTAGAATTAGATTATTATTCTGCTTCCAGCTATTCTATTTGATTCTTTTTTTCTGGTTCTTTTATTTAACAGAAAGTATAAATGCGCTTGCAGTACTTTCAATGGAGTAAAATTTCCTCAATTGTCATCCAGAGATCAAGGAGAAAATTACTGAACTTTTTGCGCAAATTAAAACAAGAAGAATGGATTTTATTTTTAAATTAATGGATCAAGCTTGAACTGTAACAATTTAAGTTAAAGTAAGTAAAAAATGTTTGATTTTGTTGTTGTTGAGATTTTATCAAGTTCCTGAATAAAGTTTCTTTTTATACATTTTTTTTCCTTTTACACAATTTTAAAACAGAGGCTAAACATTTTCTGGAACAGCATCTCCACTAATTTTAGCTACGAGCCGCCACTGGGATGAGACTAGAGCAGTGAGAGCTGGGAGAAGGTGGGGGATTGTGGCAGGACTGGAATACTCTCTTGTCACCAGTTCTATGTAGAGTTAAATCACTTGTGTAAACGAATAAAAGGGACTGTTTACTAAAAAAAAAAATATTTGGGCTAACTCGTACAGTTACGACTGACAACACTACACCATGTACCATTGTTTATAATAAAGTTTTCAAAACTACAGGCTTAACGATTTTCAACCCAACATTCCCTCCCTCCAAGTCAGCCATCTTGACAAAATGTACAAAAGATGGGGAGCGGGTAGTGACATTTAGCACGTTTTCTTCAGTGACAATAATGGCAATCCGTTACGGTAATCAGCATCTAATCTAGGAACAAATAACGTGGATAGTGAAATTTGTTGAAACATCCTACAATTAACATGATGAAAGGATGGGAAGTCACAATATGGTGCAATCACTCTTTGTTACCTCCAGTTAAGATTCAACCTCACTTTATTTTGAATAGTTTTTTTTTTCTTTGCCTCGTGTTAATTTCAAGTCAAATTCCTCTAATAAAATACAGTTTTACACAAACATGTACAAAAATATATTATTCATTCGAAAGTAAGAGTACGAATGCTTATTGACGCTTTTAGAATTAAAGTGTTGATACAATTTATTTTTTAAATAAAAGTTTGAAATATTTCTTGACAGATATAATATATAACACTTTTAAACATAATTCTTTCATTTAGAATATATACCGTACATTTTAATTATTTTCTTAAAATTAAGTATAAGAAAGGCATGATTCAAGTTGTATTTTATAATAATTAACAACTTTCCTAGTAGCTCAGCGACAAAAATTAGTATAGTTTATAAATTAAAGGCTATCTAGTTGAATTATGTGCCTCAAATAGATTTGTCACTGATCTAAACTTTAAATTAATTATTTGTGATAAATTTGAGCGAGCCTAGCAGTTTATCATATTGCACCTTTTAAAATTAAAATATTCATCTATTTAGTTAGCATACCCATTTTATTGAAAGGTGACATTAGTTGTAAAATGTTAACCAATCGCGCACATCTAACCACTTACATACCTCAGCTGAGACTTAATCAATTAAAATTGATTTCTTATGCGTGAGAGGTTAGAATTTTTATAGGACACGACATTTGTTTGAAAATTAAGTCAAAATCTTTTCAATAATCCATGGAGATCAACAAAATAATAATTAATGTTTTGATAATGGGTTAATTATTCATGTATATTTATAAGTATGAGGGTAGGCTCGATTGTTCTCAAAGTTATCTTTTGTACCGTTTTATAATGTCATTGACGTGTCACGCGCAGAATAGCAGATACATGAACCTTTGTCGTATCTGAAACAATTTTTATAATTTTGATCTGTTCCTTACAGAAAGTTATTATTTCATCCAATAATAAGAAAAGTATTTTTGGTGCACCACGTATTACTACCCACTTAAGCTATACAAATTTATTTATAATGATGTTTTTTAATTAGTTTTACTGCATAATTAAAACTACATAACAATATTTGTCTTAGGAAATTAATGATGTTGGAAATATCTTGCTGCAGTCAAATGTTTTTATATATCTACGTGCCTGATCATGCAACAGATCGTCAATTTCCTTTACAATCTTTTCTTTGTATTTTCCAAAAGCCCAGTTAGAAATCAATTTAATGAGCCAATCCACAGTTTTAGGGCCACTCGCTTCGATATCTAGGCCATCGAAATCGTTTACGTGAGCCTCGTCCAAAGACGGGTAGCATTCTTTCCCAACAACGCGAAGACTCAGTTTTAAAATCAATGAAGTGTTTCTAATATGGGCGCTTATTTTACCAGACGACTTCACACCTTCAAAATTTGCCAAGTAATGGTTGTAAGTGACGTTGAATTCCCGGAAACCAATACCAGACGACAGCTGAAACAGACTGCCGTTTCCGGCTAGGATCGAGTCGGTTGTCCTGTATAAGGTAGATGCGTTACGAAACGTACCATTCTGTGCCTCGAAGGAGCCAGTCAGTTTTAAAATTGATTCCTTTCGGATGAACGTCTGGTTGATGTCCGGGACATGGTAAGTGGCAAACCCTTTAGTGTAGATCAGATGATTGAGATGGCCCATTATGTCATCTAATATCTTGTTGAAGTATGGTACAACAAACCAAGAATAATTATGGTAAGAGTTAGCTACATGTTGACTCCGGAACAAAGTGTTTACTTTAATGGCACTAAGAGATTCATTCAAAAAACTGTTTACATGATATTTGATTTGACGAGAGCTTTCATCATGAATCACCTCCTTCAGGTAGCTCTCAAAGGCTTCGTTCTGGAACATATCGTATATAGCTACACCATTAGAGTTTTTGTAGCTCTTCTCGATGATTACGTCATCGATCAATAGAGAGTCGATAGTGGCATCGTGAACTAAGAAGGAATCTCCAACTAACAAGAGTCCTGCGACACCCGAACCTTGAACACCATAGTTAGTGACGTTTATGGAACCCTTAGAAGACTCTGGGAGATTTCCAAACATATCGCCCCTGTTGTATATCTTGTAATTGCCGGTGATAACCATCTTGCACTGGTAGAATTGAAATCGGATATTCAAAAGACATAGATCAGGAACCACTACGAGACTGTCCGGCCTTAAACTAACCTTTAGCTGCAAATGAGACATCTTAATGGTGGCAATATTGTTAAATTTGAAAGATATGTCGTTTATGGGTGTGATTATAGACTCTTTGTAATTGCTAGAGAGGAAGTGTATGTCCATTTTGTTACGAAGCACCTGTTCAGCGTTTCTGGCAGCCGCCTTTAAGTCATCATCAATCGAAAGCACTTGAAAAGTACTCATTGGGGATGCTGGAGCTACGTCAACGTTGTTAGACGTTAATGGATTATCTTCTGCTTTAACCATCTGACACGCTAGGAGAGTGACCAGAATCAAGGGGAAAATCGCCATATTTGATCTGAAAATAGACGATCAATGTGTTGGTTAGAAGTGGTTATTCAGAACATTCGTTTTGCAAATATGTCAGGAAACATTAATGGCCATG
Organism: Timema poppense; assembly: GCA_902141375.1. Taxonomy (NCBI): domain Eukaryota; kingdom Metazoa; phylum Arthropoda; class Insecta; order Phasmatodea; family Timematidae; genus Timema; species Timema poppense. Next base: position 97,342 of record CABFOV010000200.1, read on the forward strand.
CCTTGAGAACGAGAGTAAGGGACTGCTTGTATACCACCTACAAGTGTCCTTGGGACAGAATATGACACTTTCAGTTTCATCAGAAAGTTATAGTGACTCAGGGTTTAATAGAAAAGTATTATATGCTTTAAAAACTCATAGGTGTTTTTTGATATAAAAACATTAAACTTATTCAATTGCCAAAATATAATATATATAGATTTAAAAAAACCAAGCATAAGATATGGATCAATTTTATAAAGAAAGAAATAATTTTATCATAACTAGAGATTTAAGAGTGTGCATTATTGTTGCTTTAAGAAATTATTTATATTGATTCTTAAAAATTCTTGGATAAATTATAAACCATGCATGACAGCCTCATTGAAGGCCAAGCCGTCAAAGGCATTATACTCTAATTACAGACTTGGGAATTGTTAACAGTGAGGATGGTGTTCGAATCACGGCTGATGGCACTGGAAGTGGCTTTCCTCGAAAATAGTTTTATAACCTTTCTCTACACGAATGCCATACACAAATCTATACATATTTCTTTAGGTTTCATAATATACTACAATATACGAGCAGTTTATAATTATTGGATTTTTTAATGGTTTTTTTTTCAGAATTAAGTTAATTACTATTGCCTGGTTACGGTATGAACACACACAAGGCTATAATTTCTAGTGACAGTGAACTCAAGTACTGTGACATCATTAATCAAAAAATATAAACAATGTACATTTTTAGATTTCCACTAAATTAATTGGCTTTTTTTTTATAAGACTTTAAATACGATTTCAGTTATAAAGTTATCATAATCTAAAGGAGTAAGGCACTTATTTAATGTATATTCTTTTGAAATACAAGTATTAATAGTTGGTTTTATTCCAGAAAATTCTGTTGTAACATTCTTTATTTGTCCTCCTGTTCTAGTATCACAAATAGTATTTCACTATTCATAGTTTGATAACATTTAGCTGATATTCGAATTCAATATATTTCTATTATAATGGGAAAATCACTCTGACACCTCTTTAAATTTTCGGATAGAATATCCAAGAAAATATCTATCTATTAAATTTGATTCATTACGCCTATTATTTTTTAATCACAATTGAAAAACTTTCAGTTATTGTTACAACATTACCAAGTTGGCAGACCTTTTTGTTTGAGCCAATAAGCTTTATATAGCGTTCTAATTAGAATGATCTTACATAGAAATTAAAAAATTATATTACTGGGTGAGAATAAGAATGCATTGTTAAAAAATATTGAATTACACTATATTATTACACCTAACATTTTGGGTTATCACTATGAAGTTTAGGGTAGGTTGTCAATGATAAATATTAATAATTGATTGTACATATTACTTGTAAACAAAAACAAACTATTACGTCTACTGTTTCTGTAACAATTAAAACTTGTATTGTATTTTCTAAGAAAATAACATACGACGCAATACGTCTTCATCTCCATGCAAACATAGAGGTATGTAATTATGTCATGTTCAAGTAAACAAAGTCATAATCTACATTACATTAATCATACAGAAAAACAGGATACGTACTTTTTTTAATTCCTAAGTGAGGTAATCGAACAATTGAACAAGTAAACCACACATTCCATGTAAATGAGAAAAACTTCACACAAAACAACTCAACGTGCTTTACTGCGAAGGTTACAAATACTGCCACCAAACTTGCCACCGTTGCACCACATCCCGAATGAGTCTCGTCTAGCGATTTGTTTTGTTTTCAGGCATGCCTTGCCACGGGTTAAGGAGTAAAAAGATATACTATGTCTAGCCCCCATGAATCAGTATATGTAGAACTGTTTGCGGCTTTGAATTAGAATTACCTCCATTGTCCCGTTCCACGTTGTAGTTTTGTTCGAAAGGTTTCACGGCCTTATTTGCACCGTCGTTGGGCTCCTCGATGACTATTTACAGGCGCACACTTATTTTTAAATGCGCACATGTACTAATTAAGCCAATATGTTTGGGATAAGTAAGGTTGAATTTCAGTGGAAGTACGCCCACATTTTCGTGGAGGGAGCATGAACAATTATTTTAACCACCTCAACACACCCGATCGAGACTTGAACCCCGATCTATCTGTCATCGACACGACAGTCTAATCTATTGCGAATGTGAGGAATGCCAGACCTCCACAGTGGTTCGGATTCCACGTTAAACTGTAGGTCCTCCATTTCATATCACAATCACCCTACCATTACACATTAGCGTAAGTGCGTATAACCCGAACGGGTAGTAAGACGCGATGCTAATAATAATAATAATAATCTATTGCGATAATGATGCCTTAGATCAGTGTTCCCCAAATTTTTTAAGTTCACGGTATACTTAACTTTTTTTTTTTTGTGGTATATTGTTTTGTCTGGGTACTCACCGCGGAAGGAGAAAATGGGTTCAATATTCTTATATTATGGATTAAACATTTAGTTCAAACCATTAGTAATTTGGATAAACCATAACTCTTGACTGCGCGTGAAAGTTTTTGATTTTGTCAGATGTATTAAAAATATTAGGAAGTACAAGTAAGTAAAAATGCAGACGACGAGACGGCTGTCGCTCGTACCAGCTTCGTGTAATTTATAAAGGCCAGTCTACAACCAACATACCCGCTTGTCGGACTCGCAACTACGCAATCGCAAATGCACTCGTAATTACGCTTTTATTAAATACAAAATAGACTGTCTACAATGAAAAGTCGTAAAACGTAATTTCAACCAATAGGAACAAACAGTAAACATGACTATAAAAGTCAAATTCATATTAATGTTTTCAAATAAGAAATGAATATTTAAAAAATATTTAAATGGTTAAATACACATGATTTTAATTGAAAATCCTGTTTTCAATACTACACATTTCCAAGCGTTTATGTCATACACCAAACAACTTCAAATTATTTGATTTTAGTAGTCCATCCATATTTGTTTTTTGATTGGCTGAACGCAAGCCAACGCAACTACATAAACGCAATAGATGGACAATGTTCATCTCCTCCCGACAAGCTGGTCCGACAGTTCCGACATACGATTGTGTTTGTGTAAGCTACTGTAGACAGACAAAATTACGTTATTGCGTAGTTGCGAGTCCGACAAGCGGGTGCGTTTGGTTGTAGACGGGTTGTAGACTAGCCATAATGAACAGAAATACACGTAGCGCGCTGGGCTGCGAAAAAAGTATCGATACTTTACTAACACCGATATTTTCCTTTCGATACTTTTACTGATATTAGTACTTACACTCCGGAATCGAATCGGTATAGAAAGAAACAATTTTTTTTTATCTTCACTTATGTTGGGATTAAATGTTTACAATGGTTAAAGAAGGGTACAAAATAGATTGATAAAATCTACTAGAAATCATATTTAGCTATTAAATTACTTTCCATCAGCTAAATTTTCATAGACATTTTGAAAACTGATACGGCAAAAAAAAACTTTTATAATATCCACTATACAATATTATCTATCATACCTTCCAAGCTACAAAACATAACATAGACACGATAGACTTAAATATACGGTAATATGGTTAAATCATCATTATAATTTTCACTGTTTAAATAAATATGAAACTATATTATTATTACTATTATCCAAAAGTTGAAATTATTACTTGATAAAATGACTCGCGTCGTTGGATAACGTGCTAGTTTAGTATTAGATAGACTGCCGAGGTCGGGGAGATCGAGGTTCAAATCTCGGTCGGTGAACTCTGGTGGCTTTTCCTAAATGGCTTTTCCCCTCTCCCCCCACGAAAATACGGGCTCATTTCCTCTAAATTCAACCTTCCCAATTCCTAACCCATTATACTAATTAGTACTTAAGCGTATAACGGGTGCTAAGTAAAAAAATAAAAAATACTTGATTAAATAAATATGGAAGTACAATTATTATTATTATTATTATTATTATGCAAAAGTTTAAATCATTATTTGATAAAAAAATATTTTTCTAGATTAAAATTACAATACCGATACTTACTGTTATCGATAATTTTATTTCGATACTAGTACGTTATCGATATTTTTCTTCCGATACTTTAAATGAGTACAGTATCGATACATTTCTTTCGATACCACATCCATAGCTGTGACCGTATGGCACACTGTTTGTGTGGAAAACTGCCTTAAAACACTCAGCCACAGAAGCGGGTGGTCTTGCAGTTCTTAAATGAACAAGTTCATTCAGTATGATTTGTGACGTCTCAAACCACTAATATGTCCGGCTGAAGCTGTCTCCACATTACCTTGGAACATTGCATAACTCAAGTCGACCTTTTAGTTGCATTTTGATAGAATTACGACTCTATAGTGGCATACCTTTATTTTGCATTAAGGCTCTAATGTCTTGAAAATTCGCATTTTAATTTTAATTAAATGTATTATAGGTTGAAATTTTGCAAAAAGGGGAAAAAAGATTGAGACTATTGTACAAAGTTTATTATTCTGTGGTGAACTTAAATTATTATTATTATTATTAGCACCACGTCTTACTACCCGTTCGGGTTATACGCACTACGCTATTGTCTAATGAGAGGGTGATTGTGAGATGAAATGGAGAACCTACAGTTTAACGTGGGATCCGAACCACGGTGGAGGCCTGGCATTCCCCACATTCACAAGTTGTGATTAATACACGTCTTGTCAGAGGTGAAGGAAGGGTTTGGTAATCAGAGTGAACTTAAAGTAAATACCAAAATTAGTATATTTGACAAAATGTATTTGTTCCGGTCGAAAGCTTTATGCTCTTCATACGATGACGTATGCCGTGTCTCATTGACCTACTGGCTCAAGATCAAGCACTTCAAGTCTAGCCCTGGAGGTGGTAAAGTAGGTTACATATAAAACGTACTAACGCCCAAATAATGAAAATTTAAACCGGATGCTTGAATCTCATATTATGGATTCATAGTCAGTAGCGCGTCTGCCTACACCCCACCTGTCTAAATCTCCCAGAATTTAGTCCCACTTCGACACCTTATCGCAGTCATTAGCGTGTTTGTCTACTGAGTTAAGAGTCCCGGCTTTGATTCTTGGCGTGGACGAAAAATGTATTGATTGTTGATGAAATGTAGGTTTACCCTTTCATAGTGATGAATTAACGACTGAGGACTGGATGTTGTGTTTGCTCTAGATTTAAATTAGTTCCCGTGTATAAGTCGTATGCTTTTATTATAATCATTCAGAAACTGCACGTTAAATGCCTTAAATAAATGGGGGGAAAAAGTTATATTCCTGGAAGGAGCAACATTATTTAAATGTGAATTAATAATGTTATCGATAAGTCTTAACTTTAATTTAGTACAGCTTTATTTTATTTGCTCAACATAAGCTTATTAAAAAAAAGTTAGAGGTAAGGATGAACAAAATGACTTAGAGAAAATACTATATCAATTGCGTGGGGGAAAAATTAGAAATACCCAAGAAACACATGTGGTAATCCCCCATCAATTCACTCGGCTGAGGTTCGAATTTCGGCGTCCCCGTCAATTAAGTGCAATGTGATTATAACGCCTTATTCCACTTAACCCCAAGTACGCTGGAGTTGTCGGGCTTACCTCCGAATTTATTAGTATGAGTCTAATCGTACCGACACCATATCGACACTAAACCCCACAATATCATCTTAATTTTTATTCTTCCATGACCTGGAATTACGATTGTACTCTGGCTTCTCCGCCTTCTGATGTAGTCTGGTTTCATCTAATCTACGCACTAGGTCAATAAAAACGAATCAGTTCAAAACATTGAGTCAAGCTGCGATAGATCAGTTTTAAACTCTACATTATTTGATTAGTGCCGTAGCGGGAATTCGTTGAGAAAATATGGGTGGGTTGGAGAGATTAAGGTCGAACTCTCCTTACTCAACGACTTAATACTTGCTTCAGTGGCCACGTGGTCTAAAGTGTCACTCTCATGTTAGACTATACCACCGATGACAGAAAGATTGGAGTTCTAATCTCGGTAGGGTCTACTAAGGTTTTTCCAAAATTGTTTTCCAATTTCCTTCTACGCAAATGTGGATACACTTCCTCTGAATTGAACCTTACTCATCCCTAACACATTACTGTAATTATAACATATTCGTATAATCTGAACATGTAGTGTGAGGCGTGGTGGAAAAAAAAACACGACTTAATGAAAAAGTGATATATTTAAAGATATGTTATTAGGACACACCAGCACAATGGTTGTGTGGTGTAGTCTAGCTGGCGCCATTTGCTAATTGGATTGTCGGGTACGGAGATGTCGAGGCTCGAATCCCAGCCGGCTGCACAAAGGGTGTTTTTCCTAAATGTTTCACCCTTTTATACGCCATTGCCGCAACAGTTCTTCTAAAATACACCCCATTAGTGTAAATATGCGGATAGCAGATATAACGAAAGGGTAGTAAGATGCGGAGCAGAAAAATAACATGAATCTTTTTTTAAACATCAATCAAAGGGACAGCCCCATAAAACATGATTTAAGATTTGCTGCTTTTATAGTAACGGCCTATTAACTAAGCTTTGTTTTATCCCCCAAACATATACCATTGCGACTAGATTTTCTACTTTCACTTGACCCCCTCGGCGAGAGACAGACGTATTGTGATAGTAAAAAAAAAATAATCTAATTCTATATTTTCATAAATTTCAACGTTTCATGACCACCCCAAAAATAAAAGTTGTTTTCGCGATGCCTTATGTTTGTCTCTTTTGCCTGTCTACATATCAGACAAGAGCCCAAACCATTATCCCTTTCGTTTTAAGACTTGGTATACTAGTATAGGATTTTCATAAGGTTTTCCGGAGGAATTTTTGTAATTAAATATCTAAAATTTAGGCTAGTTTACTAAAGGGTGAAAAGAGATAAAATCGATTTTCTCAAAATCTGCTCTAAAGATTTTGATTAAATTTTGTATCTAGAAATGGTCGAACATTAAAAACAAAATTAGAACTATAGTTTTCCCGTGAAAATGACTTTAAGGTAATTTTAGAGAAGTGAAAATTTCCAATTTTGATCATATCTACGCAACTATTTGGGATACAAAATAGCTTATCATTGTAAAGTTGTCGTACTATAAAAAATAAAATATTTAAATTTCTAATATACAATTTTATAAAATCAATAGTTTCTTAGCTACACGCAAACATATTATATAATATTTTATGAAACACGTTTAAAAGTTAAATTGAGGGTTTATGCTTTTTGGGGGACATAAATATACCACTTTTCTCATTATTTATGTAACAGTATTGTAATGGTATTGATTTGGATTAATCTAAGTTATGTAAAAAGTCAGGGATGAAGGTAATTTTTCCTTAAAGTAATATATGTAGAGTATCCATGTAAGATTCATCCATGAAGAAACACGAGCTTCTCAGAAACAATATGAAAAGGATTTTAACACTAAAATATTTTTTTTATACCATCTTTCTTGTTAAAAGAATAACTGCGTCAATTCTTGTTAAAAGGAACAACTTCATAGTATTTGGCAGAAGACGCCA
>CABFOV010000200.1:116458-144134 GCA_902141375.1 Timema poppense
CGAGGTTCGAATCTCGGTCGGGTGAACTGGGGGTGGTTTTTCCTAAATGGTTTTCCACTTTCCCTCCACGCAAACACGGGTTCACTTCCTCTAATTCAACCTTCCAAATTCCTAATCCATTAGAGTAATTAGTACTTAAAGCCGAACGGGTAGTAAGACGCGGTGCTAAATATATTTTAAGTTCTATGATAAAATAAAAAATCATGAAAATGTGGGATTTGCTCACTATCAACAATGTATCACGCGAAATATCGTAGTTTTTTGAATTTATTTATTTAGCACAGCATTTTACTCACCTTTTGGGCTATACGCTGAAATATCGTAGTTATGAAATAAAAATAAAGGATCATTAGCTAACCTTTCTCAAACAAATCAAGTAATACTTTAATAGGGTCCAGACAAATGAGGATTGTTTAAGTGGTTTTGAAACTTAAGAACTAAATTTTTTTATAAGAAATACCACATTATGAGGATATTTCACTTAAACGAGTTTTGCCACATATTGCACGCCTAGGTGTAGTTCCAACCAAGCATTCTAAGAATTGGCTGTCATGATAACAAACAGCCACTATATGACATTGTTTGCCTTGTTAATTGGAGGGATTAATGGCTCGGGAGACCCGTGATAAAAATATGGAAGTCTTCCCTGGCTTCCGTCAAATTTGTTTATTGCTATGTTTTAAAGCAAGGTAAAGGTTATGGGTGCTTGGGCTCACGTTTATTGCGAGCTCTGTATGATTATAATTGCCTTACCTGCTATCTCATCACGTATGTGGAGACAAAATTAGCCACATCGGAGTTATCAAATTGTGAAGAATATGATTCGCTCACAAGCAAAGGCACCGCACGCGAATGCTAGCTAGTCTTTTCTTTGAAAGTTTTATTCTTTTATTGAAATAATCATTTTTTTAAATGAAAGTTAATTAGTTAAAAATGATATTGTAGGCTTACAAAGATGAATAACACTTTTAGACATAATTTTCGTAAAATAAATAAACCAAAATATATGGTTGGGAGATGTATAAAGCCTGGCATATACTAAAAAAAAAATTGTATGACAAAATCGTACAAATTTTCTTGTATATGGAACATTTTCAAAAATAGGATTTCACTAAATTGCCCCTAGTAATTTTTCCTCGGGAAAACAAATATAACATATTGATAATTACAATAAACACTCTTCACATAGTATACATTTTAAACAAATTTTTAAAATATTTTTAAAAAGATCAAAAATTCTATTATTTGTTGACAATTCTCAAATTATTTTTATTTTAAAAAATCAAAATCTATAGTACTAATCAATTCATCAGAAACAACCATTATAAAAATGTGACTTAATGGGAAACATCAACTTAGGCTGTCACCCAACATCTACTCCATTCAATCTCTCTCTCTACGACTAGTCGACCTAAACATGATCCGAGTACACCCGCCCGTGACGATAGTTGACTTTTAACTGGTGAGCTAAAGAGGAGTCAGAACAACGCGACATTTGATACCAATTCTCCACGTTTCGAGAAGGATGGGCTGGCATCACATCCTGATCCAGAATGCTCCAGATATTAATTTGTTTTACGTGGCAGCTTTTTGTGTAAAATCGCCACCTGACAGTCGACATACACGCCTTCCCCTTGTTACCTCCCTTTGTTACCGTCACCCTAGATCTCCTTTATCTTTCTTTCCCTACGGCAACTATTGTATTTAACAAGCCGAGAGTGGCAATTTAAAAGGACTCTTGGCAAATATTTAATTTGAGAACGTTCAAATTAGTTATTACGTTAAATATATTGTAAGAATAATTTATACATGTTTAAATCTAAAATTTCACTAAATGGCGTTTCAGCCTAAAATTTATAAAATAATACTTGTTAATATTTGGAATCTTTGAGTCAAAATTACTTTTTGAATTCATTCTTTTATATTTACATAATGTTAATTTTTTAGTACAGAATGATAGAAATTTATTGAAGTTGTATAATATGACCTTATGTTATGATTTTGGATAATGTATTTTTTGTTAGCGACCTTGTTTATGTGGGAGTGTGTGTCAAACACACTTAGGTTGTTCTCTGGCCCATTTGGACTTGTGAAATATTTTTAATTGATTGAAATTTAACTTTTTGGTGAGAATAGTGGCAATACACATTTCTAAGAGATATTAATTAACTATTTTGGTCTGTGTCTTTTAAGAAGTGTTATTTAGTTTTTCTTTCTAGGTAACTAAAAATATGTTAGGGATTATAATAATAATCTTTATTTCTGATATAATATAAGAGTGAATGATGTGACAATTAAATGTATTTTTTTTAGAACCGCGTCTTACTACCCGTTCGAGTTATACGCTTAAGTAATAATTACACTAAGGGGTTAGGAATTGGGAAGGTTGCATTTAGAGGAAGTGAACCCGCATTTGTGTGGAGAGAGTGATAGTGGGAAACCATTTAGGAAAAACCAACCTCAGTTCACCCGACCGAGATTCGAACCTTGATCACCCCGTCCTCGGCAGTCTAGCTCAACATAAAACTAGCACATTAGCTAATTACGCCATCGAGGCGAGTAATTAGATGTAGATTAATCTTTTGTTTCTGTTATTTTGTTGCTGTCACTATAAATTTACTCAAGTTAATATATTATTTATGTACCTATGATACTTCATTTATATTTCCCATTCTTCTTTAGTAAGCCCGTTGAAGTTTGTACTCCATTTTGCACATTTATTTGTTAATATACCTTGACAGAAAAAGGGCCAATGTCCAAAATCATCGAATTTAAGTTAAGTCCATCAGTCACCTCAAAATCATGAATCCTATCATACAAAAAAAAGGGTCAATGTGTGGATATTGGCCCAATAAAAACATTCTTAAACTTCCATGTCTTAAAATAAAGATGGCTAATGTCCCTTTTTTGTGTGCCATTGGCCGTTCTTTAGCACTAAGTAGTGTGCATGCGTCGTCCTTTCATTCTGTTCTACTCATACAAAAAACTGCAACTTGCTATAGAATATTCTGAAAATAAAAAGTATGAGGTATTGGCTTCACTCATTAATCAACATACACTTCGCGTGTGAAGACTTAGATAAGTTAATTTAGAAAATATTCAAGTTAAGTTCAAAAGCTAAGTTGTTAAATTAAGTTTGAATTTAAATTTGCTATTTTATAGATTAACTTATCTAAGTATTAACTCTCAATTTAGCTACTCCATACTTAAAACTTGATCTTTTAGACTGTTTTCTAAAATGTAATGTGCACTTTGTTGAAAGGGATTTATGTCTCTTCACTTTAATTTCTTAAGGGGGTCAATGTAAGAAAAAGTCTGTAGTACATGTAAAAACTGAAATCTACTTTTACATTAGTTACTGCATGCCATTCAAAGAATAATGAAATAACTAAACCCGGGGAAAAAATAATTCCGATGATAAATGTATGATTCAAAAACTTCTAGAGACTTGATTTGACTTTTCCCATTAACATGTAAATGCGACATTGTCCCTTTTTCTGCCAAGGAAAACCCAAAAGAAAGAATTAGCTTGCAGGAGTCCGCCCAATAAAGAAGTTAAGCCAGGAATTCAAATAGTAAATCAACATTAGTTAATAATATTAAGTTTAGGAAACTGTTCAACCTGTTTGCTTAAGTTTTGTCTTTCATTAAGTAAGGATGGTTTTGTGTTTTAAGTAATAATTAATTATTTATAAGTAGTTGAGAAATAATTTTGATAAAATAAACAACTATAATTTATTGTTGAGAAATAGTTATAAATAATGACTTATCATTTAAAACACAAAACCACCCCTGTTTAATGACAGACAAACCTTAGGCAAACAGGTTGAACAATTTCCTAAACTTTATATTACTAGCTAATGTTAATTTACTATTTTAATTCCTGGCTTATTGATCTTAACTTAACTTCTGTATTTGGTGGACACCTGCAAGCTAATTCTTTCTTTTGGGTTTTCTACCCAATATGCCATAAAAAAAACTGCTTTCCTACACTGGTATTCTGCTCTGTAATTTTATGTTTTTTCTATACTATTTGTATGTCCTTTTATTTAATTATATCAAGGGGGCTACATATTTACTCTTATTTATCATGAAAACTAATTCTCAGATACCCATTTTGAACTAAATCTTAAAAACTTTTTTTTAATTTCAAATACTCTTAAATCCTTTATCAGCAAAGTGCCCTTAAATTATTTTTTAAGAACCACCATACAATATTATTTTTAGTTTAAAATAGTCTGCAAATACAATTTTTTTAGCTGATTTCAAAAGTTAAGAATTTTTCTAAAAATAAGCCTTTAGAGAACTACTATCAATGATTTTTTTTAGAAAAATAAATATATACAATTATATGTAGTAATGTAAAATACTTAACAGATAGCCATTTTAGACGAAATGTTTAAATACATTATTAATATATTCTATTTAAAAAATACTCCAGTCGTAATCTACTCTTAATCGAACCCGAAAACGATACAGTTTTATTTGTAATACTATACACTTCTTAAATATAAATTTTAAATCAATTTGTTAACAATATTTTTGAAAATTTTGAAATTTGAAAATAACTCATTAGTAAACTACTTTTAATTTATGGCTAGTAAAAAATATAAATAAGCTCCCAAAGTATAGCCACGTAATAGACAAATATCGAGTTTGAAAAAAATCCATCAAGCCGTTTTATATTCGTGGCCAGGGACAGACAGACATGGGGACAAACATATGGTAAAATCCACTTTTCTGGGTTCGGGTTCACATAAAACTTAGAGTCATAATAATATAGAGGTTTTTTTCGCGATTACAATACTTTCTCTTGATATGAAAAGTAAAAAAAGCTAACGAATGTGTTAAGTCGACTGAATAATAAATAGAATCAACACTATCTTACGTTCCAGTTAATATCTTAATTATTTATACACGGAATATAATTTAAATCATGTTTTGTTTTATTTATTATTAGGTTAATTCTAAATAAACTTAAGAGAGAAACGTGTGCACCGCGCATTACAACATCTTAGCTATTAGGTTTTTGATCATAAGCCAAGCTTCACCGTTTTGAGTATTTATACATTTTAATAGAACATAGCGTGCATGAAAATGTCATAAAATTAACCATTATTATTATCGTTATTATATTAACTATCTGGTTTAATACAGCCACATTTATATAAGAAAAACCTTTAATACGATTTAACTTTTTTCTTTTTGGTCAGTAATGAAATCAAGTTACATATTATTAGTGTTATTTTATAGGTATTTATTATAACATACACCAAAATCAATAGCTGCTGATTACATTACTTTTACGTATGAATACATTAAAGAATATCTAATAACTTTTCTAGTTGTTGGATAAGGCCCTTCCTATGAAAATTGGACTGAAGGGTTATTATGTTACTATCGGTGTTAATACTTCTGATAGTTAAGGTTTTACTATACACTAAAATACCCACTAAATACTCATTTATACTACAACTTCTCCAACTTACCAGGGTAAGGTAGGTAGGTGTATGTTAGGAGGAAGATCTTTGCTGCCTAGCCAGTCCGACGTTCGCGTCATGTCCCAAGAATTTGATCGCACGGCTGGGCCACAGGGACATACGGTATTACCGGGCTGGGACTCTTGTGGTGTAAACGACTGTCCTTAGCTCCCCTATTTAGGCTACCTTCAGAAGGGCAATTTACCAGTGCTTCTGGGAAGCGCTTCCGTTTTTTGCAAAAGCTGAAGACATATGATAGGTTTTACACTTAAACACAGGACAGTGGTGCTTCCTCCAGTCTTCCCCGCTGGTGGAGGTCACAAAAAGGGGGGCACTGCTCGTCACGATATCAAAAATTGAATTGTAGTTTTGACATGGGACTGCAGCCACGCAACTATTTTAGTGGCGCTTGCGTGGCACGATGGAAGCGCTGCAAACGCGTGACCTTTGGCACCAGCTCCCCACCCAATACCCCCAGTCTCCACTTGAAAGTGAAATAGGTTGCCTGTTTTACCACATTTTATGTTGTTAAATCTTTTGAAAATAACTTCGGACAAGGAATTGCCGGGGTAAAACTTCAAGTCATTTTATATTAATACTATACAATGAACTAATATAAATCTTAGTCTATATTTTATACATACATTTAAGAATATAAAATTTAAAAAATATTCAATCTCTACCTCACCCCAAAGCCGGTGGAATATCCTGTTTCATGATGGTGTCTTTTTTCCGAATTTCCTTGCGATATTTATCTAAAAGCTCTTGAAATGATTTTCTAGACCTTCGAAAATATTTTTTTAAATATTTTCATCGTCGTTTTGTTGGTCATCAAATCAGTTATTAAATAGCCCCAATTAGGTCTTATCAAAATCAATGAATAGACCGTGAAACGTTTGTTAGTACAAGCTGCTGACGCACTTCAAATATTTAGCAGCCCCACCGACTCTTCTGAGTAGCACTGTTAAAGCGCTTCTCACATGCCACCAAGCAGCATGGTTCCAGGTAGGGGCAAAACTGGCGGTCAGTCTCTAGAATGACGTCGCTTGGAGCCTGTTTGTCCAATCATCTCGATGTTAACAGGAATCCAAAACTGTCCTGGTCGTTAATTTCACACACAGATGCCCTCGTTTGGCAGCTATTGGACGTGTTTTCTTGGTCAACAACACATCCATCTCTTAGTGTGTCGCCTTGATTAGAACTGTTTTATACATGTAGCAGGGCCTTCCAGAGGCTTCGAGGGGCCTGAAGCAGTGGAATACAAGGGAGTCTCTTAAGCACCAAATAATAACTATATTTCTGTGGCTTATTCATTTTTCTAGCCCTGAAGCCTTATCATGACTTATAACACCATTAACTGATCTTATAAACTACCCCATAGATGAACCATATAAGGCAAGCTATTCCTCTGTAAGATTCTAGGAAAGTGACAGCCAGTAAATTTACCAGATCTACTCTCACGTATACATTCTTCAAACCACATGATCTGCAAGACCATATGTTGATTTGGTTTCACTTATAGCAGCAAAAACATTTACAACAAACAGTCTATTTTTTAATTATGATTTTCTTTTTAACGTTTTTATATTTTCTTTTAGCTGTCAACTACCACCACCACTCCTATGGCAAATGGACTTTAGCTACCTTTCAGAGTAAGCAAAAGGCACATGAAAAAAAATTACTTTCATTATTTTAATAATGCAAATCGCTTTAAAAAAATCTGGGATCGGAAAACCGTGATAAAAATATATGCCTTTTAAGCACGTTAGTCGTGGCTGTGGCAAAAGTTGTTTCTATATAAGAGATATTTGGGGCCTGGGGGCTGGTGGGGCTATATAAGTATAACATACGGTGAAAATGCTCAATTTTCCTAACACTACTCCACTCCCCCTCCCCGACCCTCGGTAGCTCTGATCATAGACCCTCAACATATGTTAGTGGCAACCTCGACACTAGACTCGTTTCCTCTTTCTTAGTGGGCCATAGTATTTTGGTCATCTCTGTCACTCGTAGGGTATAAATCACGGTGTAGTAAGGTAACTCATTTTTTTGAAAGGGGGAGGGAGAATTCATAGCTTGTATTTTTTAATTAAATACATATAGAAAAATATGACAATCAGATGGTGTATGTATTTTGAAAAGTTCGTTGTCTTATCCAAATTGAGCCCTCCAGAAATTCCTATCATCAGCTTACTTTTTTTAGATACTTAAATTTCAACTTCTTTCTTTGCTTGAGGCCATCAATCAATCGCATTCTTGGTTTTCCTGGTCCCGTTTTCTGTTTCTTCTACATAACCTGACAAGCCATTTATTCTATCACTGTTACCAATCCAATTGACCTTTCTTTGTAGAATCCATTGCATGATGGTTATAATTCCATTTACTCTTCTTAAAACATTTTCATGAACTAACCGTTTTAAGTTTTAATATTGTCATTATTAAATATAATCATAGACTTCAATGTGGAAATAAAGTTGTTTCCTTACTACATTTCAATATGTGATGGCTTCCATTTAAAAACACGAGGAGAATCTTTACACTACGATACGTTACTATACTATAAGTGTAAGTCAACGTGATGTTAAGGTGATAGTGATGCCGGCATACATCTAGGAACGTACTACCCGAGGATATGGGGGCCCTACTTTATGTACATTTCCAACTTTATCTTTACTATGATTTGTAATCATTGAACTTAGTTAGATTTAATACTAAAAAAATGCGATTTTTATAACAATACAACTTCGAGAGATCTTCAAACTTACCTGTAAAAAAACACAGGTCATTTCATGATGAAACATAGCCACTGACTCTAGCCTAGCCTTTTGCGATCTTCCACTGCTTGAGAGCATCATAATATCAGCGCAGAAGAAATTGCACATCGGACTTGCACTGCCTACGTCATCTGAAGTGAGACGAAGCTATGGTGATAGGTAAGGATGGATGTGGTATTGAAAGAAAAGTATCGATACTGTACTCATAAAAAGTATAGAAAGAAAAATATCGATACCATACTAATATCGAAAGAAAAGTATCGATAACAATAAGTTTTGGTATAGAAATTTTAATCTGGAAAAATGTGTTTTTGAATCTAGTATCAATAATCTCTTACCCGCTTCGGTGGCCACATAGTATAACGCGCTAATCTTGTATTGAACTGGACTGCCGAAGACAGGGAGATCATGTTTCGATACATGCCGGGTGCACTGAGGGTGTTTTTTCCTGAATATCTTTCAGCTATCCCTCCACTCAAATGTGGAGGAACTTCCTCTAAAGCAAACTTTCATAATTCCAAACCCATTAGTGTAACTAGTACATAGGCATATAACCTCAACAAGGAGTAAGACGCGGGGCTAAAAAAAACTCTACTTTTGCATCATAACTGTACTTTAATTTGTATTTAAATACTGAAAATTATAATGGTTTTCAATACTTTAAAAACAAATTTCATAAGATGATTTTTCGCCATACAACTTCTCAAAAAACACCCATAATTCATTTCTGGGAGATGCAATTTTTTAACTATATTTGTAGTGTATATACTCTATCAAGATGGATTATTAATTATCGACAAACAATTAAAGATGAATATTTTCCGGGAAATTCTGGATAGGAAAATTTTCCGCAGTGGCAGCTTGCGGTGGTGGGGTTAAATTGTTGAGTTGGCACCTAGGGCCTATTATACTACAAAATATAGTGTGTCTGCGTCTTACCACCCATTCGAGTTATACGCCTATGAACTAATTACCCTAATATATTAGGGAAGAGGAAGGTTGAATTTAAAGGAATTGTACACGTGAGAATGGAAAACTGTATATTAAGAACCGCCCTCAGTACAATCGACTGGTACCGAACACCAATCTCCAAGTCATCGGCAGTCTAGTCTTTTTCGAGAGTAGAGCTTTATACCACGCGGCCACTTAAGCTCGTTTGTTGATGTTTCTGGTGTTAACGCCCTTAGGAGAAATTTATCTCAAGTATAAACGTTGACATTTGGGATATGTATGTCTCGATTACATTATAGTTCAATTTAATCATTTGAAATTTCATTAAAGAAATAATCATTGAAAATTTTCCGAAACGAAAAATTTTCTGGAAAAAATATAGGGAGAATTTCCCGTCTCCCATCTCTACAAACAATAGAAGAATGGATGCTATGTCCTGCTTGGAGCACCTTGTGATCTCATCGAGTTGTATAAAAGCTTCTTTTGTTTAGTTTGTGATGACCTTGCTCATTGATAAAGGAAGGGGTAGTAGACTGATACTCTTTCCTTCAAACGATCAGGTGACTGTATTGATAAAAACAAGGATGAAAGAGCAGCTATAAATTATAATAAGCTAAATGAGATTAAAGCCTCCTTTTATGCACGGCGTTCGTGTCACCGTACGCCCGGGGGCATGAAAACGCCGCGTTCTAAAATATGTCGCGGCGTTCTGAAAGTTGTCGCCGCGTTCTAATTTAAAACCTTATCCTTTGCCCCAGAGAGGCCCAGTGGAGCCAGTCGCAAACATTATCTCATGATGAATCCATGTATCATCTACTAAGCCTATATTTTATTAAAAAAGAGAAGAATGAAAAGAAGCTGGTCTGTTCACCCGATAAACAATGTTAGACTTCGTTCAAGGAAATACATTGAATGCACGATGTAATTTTTGTATATAGTGTAGGCCCTACTGTATATTTATAAGCTTATATTCAAATTATTATTTGACCCCGGAAAACGCAGAGTTTGAGGCAACCATTTTAAAAGTTTTTCCTGGGCAAGTATTGTGATCTTCAACAAAATGATCTCAAAAATTTGATGGATGTCAACGCCTCATAAACCCATTAAGACTAAAAAGTTGTTTTCGCAATGCCGTCTGTCTGTCTGTCAGTCTATACCTCAGGCTGGAGCATAAACTATTTTGTCGATTGAGTTAAAACTTGGTATCTAGGGTTTTCATAGGGTTACCCGGAGAAATTTTTAGGAATTTGAGGTCCAAACCTAAAACTAAAGGTAGTTTCCTTAAAGGCGGAAAGAGAAAAAATCAATTTGATCAAAATCGGCTTTAACGATTTTGATTAAATTTCATTTCTAAGCTTTGATCAATATTAAAAACCAAATGGCTATTCTCAACCTTTCGTCAAAATGATTTTAAGGGTTCTGGTCTGATGCGTAAAGTCAACTTTTTAATTTTATCTCCGTAAGTCTCTGAGTTATGAAATTACTTATCATTGCATACATGTAGATCTATTTATAATATACATCTTTTAATTGAAATATATTTTTATAAAATCAATAAGTTTTTAGTTTTCAATATATACGCAAAGATAAATATTTTTTTAACTTTTCCAACAATTTAAGGTAAAGTATTATGACCGTCAAAAAATTCTAGTCCAAGATATTGATGGATGTCAATCTTTCATGACCCCCGAACCCTAAAGAGTGGTTTTTTCAACGCCGTCTTTCTCTGTGTCTGCCTAACCCTAAAATTAAGAGCAGTTTACTAAAGGGTGAAAAGAGAAAAATCAAAATTTCTCAAAATCTGCTATGACGATTTTAATTAGAATTCGTATCTAGGCATTGATTAAGATTATAAATAAATTGACTTATTTCATTTTACCATGAAAATGACTTTTAGGGTTCTTTACAAAAGCAAAAATGTATATATCTCCGCAAATATTTGAGATACTAAATAACTTATCATTGTAAAATTTTATTACTTTTAAAAATAAAAAACTTTTATTTGAAATATATTTTCACTAAACCGATAGTTTCGGAGATATTGGCAAAAATATATTCATATAATTTTGGGAGCTCTGGTTGTTAAGAGATACTACTTATAGTCCAGGAATATTTTCGAAAAAACAGGTAAGCCCGGACAAAATTCGGACAAAACTGAAAATTTCAGGATCGACTCAGAATTACATGCTTAGCAACATATTAAAAGACTCCAAAAGACCAGGATTGGCTTTTTGTAGGAGACTCCAAAGTTCAAAAAGTCCATAAATACTTGAAATTATTTTAAAGTGTGAAAAATTATAAGAACGCAGAAAATTTCAGGATTGACTCAGAATTATATCCTTTACCACATATCAAAAGTCCCCATAGTCCTCCTACGCCCCATCCTCTTCTGGCTCTTTATAAATTCGTGACCTCCATCCTCTTTCCCCGAAATGATATCCTAGAAGTTGTAATGAAATGCACGATTAGGTATGCAGTAACAATCGCACCGCAAAAATGTGGCTATAATACGTTAATCAAGTTGAAACTACTCGCTCTTTATTTCGGGAAGAAAAGTGTGGAATTGGTCCTTACACCTTGCTTGTGTCCGTTCCATACTACTGTATTCACACGCTGCAGGCCATATTCATTACGCAAAATCAGCACGTCTTTATCTGCAACAAATGTCGGAACTAAGCTGCATAATGGATAAAGATGATTTTGAACCCTACTGCAGCAAAGGTTATTTTACAATCAGGCGCACCAACAAATTATGGTGTGTTGTAGCCGTGGATTTAGCCATAAAGCAAGAGCTCATGAGAGCAATTAAAACAGACTATGGGCTTACGCGTGGGCGTGACATCACTGACAGCACCCTTGCGAAGTGGATTCTTGCAATCCTCCAGAGTGTACCTATATGCAGTGTTCTGGAGAATTTTTGCGGCACCCGAAATATAACCACCGAACAACATGTGGAGCTTTCCTCAAGCAAGCATTCTAGGTATGATCGTGACAGACCAACAATTTCTTCTTGTTTTGATGTCCATCAGCCATTTGCCTATCGTTCATCAACTGAGTTAATCAGCTTGTCGACTGGTCTTGTAGGAGACGAATCTATTAACTGTGACAAATCTCTGGAAATAGGTGGCACTTTCGGAGCAACAAAGTTCAAGCGCAAGGGCATAGTTAAACCTTTATCTTCCATGAACAACACTATACAAGTGCATAAAGAAACCGTGCAAATAAATCAACAACAGCTATTGTGTATTGTGTGTGTAGTCCCAACTGGACCTGAGTTAATGCAGTTATTTTTATACGAATTAGCACCTAGACCAATGTCTTTGTTTGGCGAAATATCGATGAGGAAGACGAGTAAATCAGCCCTCGCTGAAGTCTTAAAATCTGTTTCTTCTTGCAAAGAAAATGCACCAAAAGACACAGTGTTTGTTGTAGATGGTGGGTACCTTCTTCATATCATTATTTGGACGAGACCAGCGACTCACCGGATTATTTGCATGACATATTCATCTTATATGATGAAACATTTTAAGTGTTCATCAACTGTAATTTTTGACGGGTATGAGGGTCCACCAAACACTAAAGCGTAGGAACATAAGGGCTGGAGCAGCAAGAAAACCTCGGTAAATTTAGCAATCGATCTTGACATGGCTGTCACATCCTCTCAGGAAGAGTTTCTAGCCAATTACAAAAACAAATCACGTTTTATCAAACTTCACCCATCCTACGGAATTGTAACATCTTAGTACAGTTATCAAATTAAGAAACAGGTAGTTTTATTGTTTTGACAGCCACTGATTTATCAGCTGGGCAACATGTAACAGTTATAACAACTGATACAGATGCCCTTACCATGCTAGTTGTGCGTGCACTTTTAAGCAGTAAGCTCTCTCTCCTGATTCCTGGAAAAACTGGCAAACCTGATAAAATTCACAATATCATGGAGCTCCAAAAAGTTCTAGGTCCTGTAAAAAAAAACACCCTCCTATTTATTCATGCAATGACAGGTTGTTACACGACATCTTCGCTTTTCAGAAAAGTAAAAAATTTGGCTTTTGACCTCAAAAAGAATAAAGAGCTGTCCAGGAAAATGCTGATTTTCATTTATCCATCTGCTACTCATGAAGTAGCCTCAGCTGGAAAACTTTTTATTTTGTTTCTGTACAAAAAAGAAAACTGCAACTCCCTAGACGAGCAGCGTCATAAAATATATGTCCAAACTTTAGCTCGTCAGTCTGTCACTGCTACTTTCAACATCACCGTGATACTACCTATCAATCATGCTGCCCGTCGACACTCACTTAGAGTATATCTGCAGGTGCAACAGTAGTTAGCTAATATGCTCACACCAACGGACTGGGGTGGGCAGCTTATTGAAAGGTAAATATATTATTAAACTGAGGCATTATTTTTTTGTTTGCATCTCAATCTATTCAATCTAAATTTATATAATATATTTTAAAGAAAATTGCAAAATTTTGAATTATTCGTCTTGTTGTGTTAAAAGGAGCTTGTTCCTGTCATGACATTTCTCCCTCAGCCCCAGAAAAGCTCTTGCCTCTTATCTGTTGTGGCTGCAAGAAAGGTTGCGAACGCAACTGCGAATGTAAGAAGAATGGGCCGGCATGCTCTACAATGTGTCGCTGTTCGGAAGACGTGTGCAGCTACTCTCCTTCACCGTCTGTCACTATGGATAGTGAAGAAAACGTGGACGACCTAATTAATATATTTTGAAAAATAAACTCTAACATTACATTTATTAATGAGGTGAGATAATTTTGTGTGTTAAGTTTAAGGAATTCACTTTGGGATTAATTTAATTGGGACGCAAGTGAAACTCATTTTTATTTATGCCTTGGAGGCAAATTTACTAATGCGTTTTTTGAACTTTTGGGTTTTCTACTATAAAATCCAAGCCTCGGACTTTAGGGGATTTTTGATATGTTGTAAAGCATGTGATTCTGAGTCGATTCTGAAATTTTCAGCATTCCGATAATTTTTTCCCCGCTTTAAAATAATTTACAATTACGGTACTTATGGACTTTTTGAGCTTTAGGGTCTTCTACCAAATAATCCAAGCATCAGACTTTAAGGAACTTTTCGTATGTTGCAAAGAATATAATTCTGAATCAACCCTGAAATTTTCTGCGTTCTTATAATTTTTTCCCGCCTTAAAATAATTTATTAGTATTTATGGAGTTTTATAGCTTTGGATTCTTATACCAAATAATGCAAGCCTCGAACTTTAAGGGACATTTTATATATTGTAAATTATATAATTATGAGTAAATTCTGAAATTTTCAGGGTTCTTCTCATTTCGTCATGCTTTAAAATAATTTTTAGGTTTTTATGAACTTTTTGAACTTTGGGGTCTTATATAAAAAAAGTCAATCCTCGAACTTTAGGGAACTTTTGATATGTTGTAAGCCATTGAGTAAGCAAATAAGTATTTCAAGAAGTTGATGTTTATCCTTAAACCTCTTAGGGGAAATGTTTGTACAGCACAGGGGGGAATCTAGGATTTTCTTGAGGGGGGATGGAGGGACGCGGGTGCTCCCATCGAGATCGTGTCGTTGACATAAAAATACTTCAAAATTTGAGAGAAATCTTTAAGTAATTTTTCAGTGTAACGTTAAACTTGAGAATAATCCTCTAATGAAGGGTTTAACTCGAAATTTTCATTTAGTATTGAAATTTACTATAAGCAAATAGTAAGAATATAAAAAATAGTGTAGAGGGAAATAAGTTTAAATATAATAACAATTATTACACAAATAGTGTTTTTTTTTAGCTTTTCAAGCAATTAGACAAAATAGATGGAATTAATCAGATTTTGAACAAATCGAAGTTTAGCTCTACTCTATAATATAGATAGTTATTTCTCATTCTAAATCGAAATTTTACCACAAAGCCATACTAACACGTTATGTGTGTGATATTATTCAAAGATTTTGTTTAGAGCACGTTATTTAAAAATAAATTATTTTAAAGATCTTTATTTATTATTAATAATTGGAATAGTAATAATAAAAATTATAAAATAAATGTAAACCTAAACAAGATTTGTGCAACAAGGTGAAAGATGCACAACTTAAATTTGCCTACCTATTTTAACCACTTTAATACTTAATGTGATTGTCTTAAATCTTAATATTACAATAACAATTTGAAAAATGAAATCTGGTTAATGAGATAATATTACGTTACAATAAAACTAGTATTGACTTTAACATTGATTTGATTGATTTTATTTCTAAAGGGGGGCGTGCAGCCCCATGCCCCCTTCCTGGATACACCTCTGGTATAGCATTGATCTATATCTCTCATTTTAGGCTCAATAGTCAATAATTACCTATTTTATTGGTCAAATTTATAAAAGAGAAATTTAGTAGCAATGCGATAGCCATAATATTTGCATCCCCTAATAAAATACAGAAAATTTTAACCGGAGGTCAAAATTTCAATATAAAGTGTTGACCCTTGGGGACCCAATATCGATATTTTTTATTGGTCCAAACATAAAAATGAAGACGTTAATTTTTTTAAATAGAATTATAATATTTAAAACCGCGAGTTAAAAAATATTTTACGTATTCATAGCGCAATTTGTTCTCTGGTTTGCTAGTGTATATTATATTACGAATTTTGAGTAAATATCTCAATTTTTAAAAAATAGAGTAATAAAGTCCGTGCGAAGTTCCGTACCATTTATTTACTAGCGTAGTTACTTGAAGCTGCACTGACCGGATGCGGATCTTGGAGTTCAGCATTGAGGCTTTCAAGGTGGGTCCAGTGTTGAAAGTGTTGAGTTCAAAGTACAGTTTTCTGGGTTTTTGTTCACTCCAACATGACCCGGAGATCCTGGGATTAAGGACTATGTCTCGTGTGGTATACCAAACAGACATTTACATAATAGAAAAAACCACTGTGAAGGAACATCTTTTTCACAATATGTGATCTAAATATGAAATTTGATCAAAATTCATCTAGCTAATTTGGATATAGGCTCAGGGACAGACATAACGGTTGAAGCCCTCTTTTTGGGTTTGAGGCCACATAAAACCCAAATATTAATCATATTAATAATACAGCATGAAAAATGGTTTTGTTTTTTAAATTTCATGCTAATAACATGTTACATTATTTTAATTAAAATACAATAATGTTTAAAGCTACCAACATTCAAATGCTTGGAGATCCACACAGTTCGAATTTGTTTACAACTTTTTCGAGAATTTCTTCCGTGTTTCTTTTAAAAATATTAGGTATTCTTTTCCTTGCAGCAAAAGTTAAAATATTAGTTATCTGAGAGACAAACCAATCAAGAGGTCCTAATCCCTTGATATTGACTTTAAGGCCGTCAAGATCTCTTAGCTCCAAACTTTCCAATTGCACTGTACAATTATTGGAATCATTATTGGTCACTTTCAAAACAAAGTACAATGAGTTATAACCAGCGCTTCCTTCAAAACTACCTGTAGGTCCGAAGTTAATCAAATTAACCTCGTAGTCGTAACCAAAGTTTAATGATTTAAGTCCTATTGCCCCGGAAATACAGATTTCATTGGCTGTCATGTTCATGATTATGTCATCCGTCCTGCGTAGCGTCCTAAGATCATTTAATGAACCGTCATGGGCCAGAAATCGACCTAAATTCGGGATTAATGGTATTGTTTGAGGGAAAGTGTAGCTTATATCCTGCAAAGTGATGTTAAAAGGTAAGAACATAGCATATTTACTAAGTATCGAGTCAATGAAGGTGTTCAGGTTCCCCTCCTGTTTTTTGGCGTAGCTTTTAATACTATCCATGGTGGACTTGAAGCCTAAATATGGGGAACTGCTGATATTTTTAAAGATGAGGTTTAACTCCCTTTTTACCTGTTGGTTGAGTTCGTGGATTAGACTGGCTTTCACTTGCCCGCTGAAGAATTTTGCAACGTATCTACTCAACGAAGAGTCATTGCTGATGTTCGAGTAATTAACATCTACGGCACTTTCTAGAAGTTTGTAATCAAGATTAACATCTGTCGTAGAAATAGCATCGTCGATCAAGGTGAGATCTGCAAATCCTATCCCGGTGACGTTTTCAAACGTCAATGTTATGTTACCAGTAATTCCTGATGTGTACTGAAGAGATGATGTGTTGAAACTACCTTGTATCTTAAGGGTCCCGACCATGGCATTGACGGCGAGATTCAGTGTGTCAAAGTTTATATGGATACTGATGATCTGTGGGAGCTTTCTGGTTGAAAACCTTACGTTGGTGAGAGCTATTTTCATATTAGGATCTTTATATCCGATTGCGTCATCTAGGGAGATCCTTATCGGCTTTATCCTGGGCAGTTGGTTCTTTGGAAGGGTCAGTACTTCTTCTGCGAACTTTCTTTCCGTCAGGATGAAGGATTCACTGAGTTGACTGAATAAGTCGAGCCCAGAAGGAGTGCCATGAGCATTTTCAAACCACACAACAAGAAACAGACACAAGTACGTTTTTTTAGACATGATTTGTAGATCAAAGAAAATATTACGAGGTTTGGAAAACCTGTTATTGGCGGCGTGCAGCAGTTTCTATGAAATTCTACAAAATGCTGTAAACTGTCACTCACTTTTTCGGATTCTTTAGTTGTAATAATTAGTATTAATCCAAACTATTTGCACTGTGTTGGGTGATATTTGATTTCCTATCTGATCTGGGGATTGACCTGCAGATTAGGAATAACTTATGTACCCCAAGGAAATAAACGTTATTCATACTTGTTGAAATCTTAGTAATTAACTCCAACAGCACGTAAGCGTACTAGCCATGTTTAATGTCAGAATAATTAATTTATAACTAGTAAATGCGAGGTTATTAAATATGTTACATTTTCTACTACACTACTAGACTCAAATATACATCCAACAAGTAAGGTTTTTACTGGAGCTCCCTGATTTTGGTTGGAATAACATTAGAGAAAATTCAAATTTATTTCTTTTCGACCAATGATGGTAACATTTTACTATTTTATTTGTGTGATTTTATTGGTATTGATAATATCTAACAAAAGTGACATCTGTAGATCACATGATTTGATGTATGAATATATTTAAATTGTTTTAGTAGCTTAAGTAACTAACTTCTACTGTTCTTCCTACCAAAATCAACGTATATATTACGTACACTTTCTAAACACACTTATATTTACACATAGCTTACAAACTAGCTCACTTAATGAAAGTACTTCTAACACTATACATATGGCCTGGATATTTACTTTACAAGATTGGATAGCTATTCATAATGTTCAATCTGTAGATAAGAAGATGCAGTATAGCACAAAGGGGGTTTGGACCTAATTTAACTTAACTAGATGCAGGTGCAGGCTTAAAATCGTGGTTATTTTTCAAAATGTCATCGCAATAAAAGATATATATATATACGGTACTTGATTTATGTTATTCGCATGCCATTTCATGCGTGACCTGGGAGGGTCACGGGGGCTGGTCACACGTCACCGTGCGAACCACGGGTTCTTTTGAGGATATTGGGGTATTTTGCAGGTTAAATATGAATTAAAATACTCGCAGATTACCCAAGGTTTTGATTATTAAAAACACCACTCAAAAAACATTCACAGAATTAAATATACAGCTAAGCAATTCAACAAATTAGATAGTCAAAGAAATTATGTAGATTAATAAACCAATAAGGACATAATAAATAGAATAACGCTGAATAAATTATAACTAAGCAGTTCACTGAGCTAAGTAATATTAGGTATTGTATGTAAATTAATAAACAAATGAAAACACAAAATATAATTACATCAAATCAAATAAACAGCTTATTAACAAAAATACTGAATAAATAGTTAAATATACAAATATCAGTTTCTTAAAACGTTCGTTCACGGTACAGTTTACTTTCAATGTTAAAGAAACTAACGGCACCCCGCCACAGGTCCCAGTGCCATACACACCACACCGGCACGTGCCACGATCACTGGAGTCGCTGGTCCACTCCCGAACTCACTGGTTGAGGACCAAGAACTGAGCACCTCTGGCTATCGCTGAGCGTGTATACATAGTGGTGGTGCCAGCTAAGGGACTGGGATCCTCCACTTCTAGAATCAAAAGGACCCAGACCCCTCTAGATGTGTGTACCTCCTCCCTCCTGTCCCCTCCTGTCCCCTCTAATCCCCTTGTCAAGTTAAAAGGCCGCTGCCTACCTGCTAGACAAGGAGGGAGACAGAACAAGGAGCGCAGCCAGGGTAAACAATGAGAGCGCGGCGGTACCGCTGTTAAACACTAATCTTGCTACTATATATATATATATATACCTTTTAATATTAGTTACTTATAAATGTATCGAGAATAAATGTTTCAAAAAAATTTATATTCTTTACCCTCAAATATTTCTTCCTGCTGGAGGACATATTTGGCTCATTCCAAAGATCCTGATCCTTGACGATAAATGTTAATATTTTGCGGATCCAAATCTTTCATAGGAATATATCGCAGGCTTGTTTAGACGCCCCCTCAACCTCCCCTCTCTCCACCACAAATCTACTCCTTGTTTCCCCCTCTTATTCTCCTTTCTGTGCCGCTGCGACTGGTTGTATTCAGGCGTAGTGAGTGATATAATGCTACTCTCCCACTATACAAATGAAAGCGCAATTATTCTAAAAGTTTATACATATCTAAATTTATACTCCTTTGTCTAGATTGGTGAATAGCTCGGATGGATGGTAAAAGGTGGAGCTTGGGATAGAAAAGTATTTAAAACATTCCACACAATTCATATTTTAAATAAGGCTTGTGTTTGGATCAATAATAATCTACATTGATCCATTACTGGTCCAGATATGAACAGGTTTTCTAATGAATTTGAGGAGAATGGATATTAACTTCAATTAATAACAGTTTGATACTTTTCAAAATAAGTTCAAAGCCAAAGTACTTGCTTTAGTTCACAGCTTAAGCGTGTCAGAAACAAAGGTGGAGGGAGGGGGGTTCCTGTAGTCCGGACCCACCCTGGAATGTGTTGGACCACCCTAAAAAAATTAACAGGGTATGGCTTTTAATTTTTACTACAGATTAATATAAATGTCTTCAACCAAATACTAGTTAATTATTATTTTAAAATTCACCTTCCAGATGAAACTTGTAAAACTTACGATTTTAAAATTAGTTTTGCCAACATTTTTTGTTGTTGTCATTATTCAAACCAATATTGGGAAACAAAGGAAGTTTCTTGTTATGAGTCGAGTTGTGGTGTCCGAGAAATGTAGACAAACATTGTTGCTATCAATTGTAAGATCTTATTTTAGGAATCAGCAAGCGAAAATAGCAGCTTAAATAAAATGACAATTGTCAGAAATTTAATCAGTGCTTTATGTAGGCTGAATACATGTATCTTCCCCATCCTCTCTTTCAACACACCTACTTACGGAAAGCCCTATTTTGTAATTATAAACATTTTGATACCATTTACAAAATTTGAACAGCACCACATTACTAGCTAGTACAATGTTGAATGTTGTGAAAGGTTTTGTGTTGTGTCGGTATGTGGTTTTGGAAAAATAATTCAGTATTATAATACTAGTGGCTTGTTGGTTGCTGCTAATGTAATAAATATTAGTGTTAGTTAAATAATTATATAAAAATATCAAGCCTTAAAAAACATAAATATACGCACGCTTGACACCTGGTTTGTAAAAGAACCACCAACAGAGGCACCACAAGAGGTAAGATGTTTTTTTATTGGTTTTACTCCCCCAAATCTCACTACCAGTTCAGTTATTCTTACTTGTACTAACTACGCTATTGTTGTATGAGCGTGATGGTTTTATCTGTGAGGGCTCGTGAATCGTGATATCAGTATTGGCCAGGGATGGCAAATCCATGACACGCGTGACACCCAGTGGCACACGTACATGATTTGGGTGGTACGCCGACATAAAAAAAATTAAACATTGTATAAAACTTTTCCAACGTGGTATAATTTTTTGAAGGCAATACAATTTCGACAGTCATGTAATGAATGTCATGTCACACAGTACTTTTTGAAGTCAACTGTTAGAAATCGTCTTGGCTCGTACTTAAGTGCATCTTTTGTGCTGTTGAAGACAACACGGGTTGAACCGAAAATATAATATATGACTATCAAAATGCAATATTTTAAACTAATATTAGCCTAGCATGCTGATGACGAGGATATCGAGGTTCAAATCTCGGATGGGTCTACTGAGGGTGGTTTTTCCTAAAGTGCTTCCACCCTCTCCTTCCAAGCAAATGCGGGTAGATTTTTTTAATCCTTCCTCATACCTACCCCATTAGAGCAATTATCAAATATACGTATAGCCTGAACAATGTAAGACGGGGAGATTGAGCAAGTTTTGGCTTTTAAGACTCATTAATAAACGTAAATAATAGGTGGCACAATAGACTTGTCCAAAATTCAGCAAGTCTCCTGAGTGGCACACTTGTCGGAAAGGTTTCACCAACCCCAGGTTTAGGAATACAAAAATGAATTATGAATGATATTTTCTGAAAGAGGGGGGAACTAACCCCCAAAGAAAGCACCCACCATTTGTACGCTTCTGACTATATATTAAATGGTCTTCTATTTATTGAGTTGAATCGACCCACTATTTGATAATGAATATGTCATTTGGCTTGCTTATAAAACAAATTAAGATATTCAGCTTTAGTGCATAAATTGTTTGACTGGGATTTTTATATATAGGATTTAAAAATGGCTATATTTGTTTCTATAGTGGCATGTGTCGAGAAAGATATATATTTTACAAGTAGGTACAGGTAGATTCCATTTCTGAGAAAGTAGATGATATTTCTAGAACATTATTTACTACTTTACTATTTCTATTAGGTTCTTAATGAAGTATTTTACATTCAAATGCACACAACTTTGACTAAAAATAATATTTATTATTTTAGAATCTAGCATACACCCCTGTATCCTTCTCACTCCCGACACAACCAGTATACCACCAACATCATAAGCATTGCATTATGTTAGGGTATATTTATTTATGGGGCTAAACACGAAATTTGGCATAAGTGTTCTTTGTAAAAATCTTAGAGGTATATTTTCGACGAATTTTCGATACTCGCATCCTAAGGAGTGAAAATGGGGCTGGCAACTTTCTTAAAAGGTACTTGTATACCCGAAACTGGTTGAATTAGAAACACGAAATTTGACTTTAGTGTTATTTGTCAAAATCTAAGACATGCGCTCGATTTTTTGAAACACAGCTCACAAATTTATTCATCAATAGTATAAAGACATAATGTTTAAGAAGAATATTGGTTGCAGCTGACATCCTAAAATATAAATACAGAAGATGATTTATTATTTATGTTTCTAACCACACTTCAATTCTATAAAGTCAGGCAGAGATAACTTAATTCCAGAAAGCCTTCAGATCTTTACCCAAAAAGGTAATAAAAAAGAATAACTTTGCTGGGTCACCCAAGGTAGACAGGAAGTTCACTGTAATAAATCGTGCAATAACATCAACTGTAAGACTAAGATCATTCCTATCTTTGATTCAAAAAATTCTGGCATGGATTCTTCGTTGATTATATGGGTCAAAACATTTAATAGACCTATCATCTATGGGAATATGCACATCATTTCATGAAACTTCATTTTCCTGTCACTACAAGGTCGTCACAGACTAGAAATGAAGGGTCTCTTCAACATGTGTTTGACAATGCAGACGTAAATGTCAAAATACTGGATATCTTAAATACATTCCATGCAATGGGAGTAATCTAATGTATTGCATCTGGCACTAGCGTCTACACACACGTAAAGGTTCCAAAAAGTGAACCTAAAATAATCCATATTTAAACGTACGCAAAGAGAAACCAAATTAAGAGCCTTATCAGTATAGTTGTTGAGGACTTTAATGACCTTAAAAGAGCCAGAACCCTTACAAAGCAACCCACAAGTATTCACACACGCACACACAATTTATATGATTTGTTGGACCATGAAATCAACCTGGAAGTAATGACTTCATGAACGACATTATGAGTATGTCTGGAGTGTGTAAGTGAACATACATAATAGCAATACCATTTATAGACCTATATCCTAGTAATTTACCAACTATTTATTCAGCATTGTGTTTTGCATTAGATCAGAGTAGAAAACAAAACCTGTCATGCATCGTCACATTCGATCAATCTCTTTTCTTTAAGTCTTCAAATACAGTAGCTACTGCTGATACTAGACAATGATATCTAAAAATTAATTCTGAGGTTGTGTAGATTCAAACTTTTGATGTATTTTATGGACTCAATAAGTCGTGTAATGGAAGGAAGTGGATTGGAGAGTCTTTGGGAAATTGTGTATGGTCAATCAACCGCTATTCACATGTTTATTGGTCATGCATACTCAAGATGTATTATAAACTTCATTTTCACAGCCTCATCTATCATAAATATGAACAAAGAATATTTTCCTGGCATAGAATATTATATGAACAACTTTGAGAGCTTGCACAAACAACTGAATATTGGTGTAAAAATCTTGTTACAATTCTTCATTCACGGGAGGAGTTTACCTCTAAAAGGTCTTTTTTCTTACCGATATCCTACTATATAATAGATTTCTGGTAGGGAAAAAAGTCCTTTTCCAGGTAAACTCCTACACCTAAAATAATCCATATTTAAACGTACGCAAAGAGAAACCAAATTAAGAGCCTTATCAGTATAGTTGTTGAGGACTTTAATGACCTTAAAAGAGCCAGAACCCTTACAAAGCAACCCACAAGTATTCACACACGCACACACAATTTATATGATTTGTTGGACCATGAAATCAACCTGGAAGTAATGACTTCATGAACGACATTATGAGTATGTCTGGAGTGTGTAAGTGAACATACATAATAGCAATACCATTTATAGACCTATATCCTAGTAATTTACCAACTATTTATTCAGCATTGTGTTTTGCATTAGATCAGAGTAGAAAACAAAACCTGTCATGCATCGTCACATTCGATCAATCTCTTTTCTTTAAGTCTTCAAATACAGTAGCTACTGCTGATACTAGACAATGATATCTAAAAATTAATTCTGAGGTTGTGTAGATTCAAACTTTTGATGTATTTTATGGACTCAATAAGTCGTGTAATGGAAGGAAGTGGATTGGAGAGTCTTTGGGAAATTGTGTATGGTCAATCAACCGCTATTCACATGTTTATTGGTCATGCATACTCAAGATGTATTATAAACTTCATTTTCACAGCCTCATCTATCATAAATATGAACAAAGAATATTTTCCTGGCATAGAATATTATATGAACAACTTTGAGAGCTTGCACAAACAACTGAATATTGGTGTAAAAATCTTGTTACAATTCTTCATTCACGGGAGGAGTTTACCTCTAAAAGGTCTTTTTTCTTACCGATATCCTACTATATAATAGATTTCTGGTAGGGAAAAAAGTCCTTTTCCAGGTAAACTCCTACCGTGAACGAACAATAGTTAAAATTAATGACTGCTTGAAAAATATTGAATTGACAAGTATAATTGCAAAGTTATGAGTGAATCTTTTTTAATCTTTTGATCTAACCTGAAGACTGTGAGTCTGGTGTATGTGGGTCTTTGAGCTAGAGTCAGCTATTCCTGTATTCGATCACACTAATCAACAAGTTACTTAGATAGTTCATTGATTTCCCTATAAACATACAACACAAAAGAGGAGATAAGTAAAGTTTCTGAATCACTCATAAGAATTAAATAATAAAACGTTCGAGTTCGACGCCTGCCGGTGTTCAAACCAAGTACTATTTAAAGAGGTGGTTGGACACGGTCTATAGGGCATGGAGGTCTATGAAAGCCAATATCAGATTGTACCTACAGTAAAAAGCGTGATTGCGTAATGCGGATGCATGTCCAGTTTTGTGTTTGTATTACTAGATTACGGATCTAGCTATCGTTCTACCCGCTCCGTTCTTGTCACAGCATGGAAGTGTTGGAGAAGGGGAGAGGGTGGAGGATCATCAGTGTGTGTCCTTCAACAAGTTTTACCAACCTAGGATGCGTGTACGAGCCTTATAGCTTTGTTGGAAGAGACAAAAAGAAAGGGAGAAATTAAATGTTATTTTAAGGACTCACCCACACTAGTGGACACTCGGACCAAAACTTCAGGCACGTCTTGTCTGGTTTGGCGGTGACTGGGAGGTCTAGGTTCGAATCTCAGGTGAGTGGACTGAGCTGTTCTTTTCATAAATTGTTCCCCACTCTTCCTACACGCAAATGTTGATACCTGATGTTTCCTGCCCTTATAGTGTTGCGGATAGTTCAGCTGATTAGTAAGACGCATAGCACGGAAGAAGTTTAAAATTGAATCTACACTTCATTTACCTCTAAAGGTGTCTTACCTTGACCGATGACGCTGTGGATATTTCTATAGGTATAACATATTCTAACAAAGCTAGGAAAGCTTTCTAACGTTCACGGAACACAACGTGTACTCTTAATTTACAATTAAACTAGTAATTTTTAGTTATTATTAGATTAGACAGTAGTAGAATTTTTTATTGAGTTATTTAACGTGTACTTTCTATTTATTCGGATTATACCAACATACGACCTAAAATATAGCCTACCCTAAGACAACCCACATAACACTTGTAGACAAGTGATATTAGGAACCAGATTCATAGAATACACACACACACACACACACAACCTTGAAGTACAAAGAATAAAAGTATTCAAAGTGTCATCCTTCTACGTAGTCCGAAGCCAGTTCTCAGATGTTCTATATTTCTTGGTGTCGGGAGTTTCCTGACTCTGAAATCTTGTAGTTAAAGTTGTCAATGAATGTAAAAGTACGGTCGAGCTGTTGATTAAAAAAAACACACCAAAGCACATATTAAGGTTACCCTGAGTACAAATTCAAATTTTAAGCTGTCTAGATTTTGTATAAACCAGTGTTCCTGTGGTTTAAGGTATTAGGCTCTCAAATATAAAAATAAACGCTCAAGTTCCACACCCTTAGGTTTCCTAAAATAAGCAATTAAGTTTAATTTATCTTAATTTACTAGCGATGGATTCACCCGCACCGGTGTCCAATCGGTCTAAGTTGTTAGGTTATGATTATTGATAAAAAAATATATTAAAAAAAACTGTTAAAAATTCACACCTTTAAACTTAACCACGTACTAAAGTAACGTTTATTGTGCTTAAAGCTACAAAGATTGCACGCAAATACACATATTGTTTTATTTGTATGATTATTTCCTTTGATACTCTGGAGTTGCAGTTGCCTTTTGATGGCATAATTCATCTGTTTGAGTACTTACTTATGTATGTACATTCAAAATAAAATGAAATTTCTAAAAGTTACCTGTGTAGTTATTAATAACTATAAATGAATATTACTCAACCCGAAGGTTGGCTGGATCCTCAACAGTTCCACAGTCAGCTGTAAGGTATAGATATAGACAGCACTGAAGAGGTGCACTAGGGAAATGAGTGAGGAAGTTTCCTGTGGGTTTCATCAGTTCTTCCGTCAGCTGAAGGTCTAGGCAGCACTGAAGAGGCAGACTAGGAAATGAGGAGTGAGGAAGTTTCCAGTGGTTTCCTCAATTCTATCGTCAGATGTAAGGTCTAGACAGCACTGAAGAGGCGCATTATGGAAATGAGCAGTGAGAAATTTTCCTGTGAGTTTCCTCAGTTCAACAGTCAGCTGTAAGGTCTAGACAGCACCGAAGAGGTGCACTAGGTAAATGAGGATTGAGGACGTTTTCTGTTGGTTTCCTCAGTTCAACCGTCATCTGTAAAGCCTGGGTAGCACTGAACAGGCGTGCTAGGTAAATGAGGAGTGAGGTAGTTTCCCGTTGCTTGCCTCACTGAGCCAGAAGGTAATATTGCAAATCAGTCTGCCAAACCCACCGAAATGCATACACCAACTGACCCTACAAGCGACACCCTCACCTCATTCATCACAGGGACTGGCTGTATATTGAAGAAATACACTTTACCTACTTGTCTTGTAACGGGCTAATCTGGCTTAGCCCCGTTCAAATGTAAAACTCGAACATTTTTGTGTTACAAACAAGTCGTCAAGAGTTAACAAATGAAATAATAGTGTTGAATGCTACGCCCATAACATTTGTGTGTTTGGTTACATACCTTCTACACCAACTCTTCCATCGAGTCTGATGCCCCGCTGAAAACAACAACATCGAGTTAACTGGCTGGGCGTGACCTCCGGCAAGAGCTCCGCGCCGGACAACCAACTTCAATCAACTGAAAGCGCCGTGAACAGTGTTCGCCGACGCGAGTCGATGTTCCAGAATAAAAAAGATCTTTTCCCCACCTCTTCACCCCATCACGTGGGGTTCTCATGGTATATATCCGCTGGGCCGCTTGGAAGAAATACAGAATCCTGCTGGACACCATCAGGGCCGTTGGATCACAGCACACTCTCGTCACGTCGGC
>CABFOV010000200.1:145265-194773 GCA_902141375.1 Timema poppense
AAGCAGTACTACTCCCCTTTGGAGTATACAGCGTAGGAGCCGTTTCTGCCCCTCTGGCGCGGCTGGAGCTGTCATTTGTTACTCATGTATGAGTTGTGATATTGACCGCCCTTCAGGTGATCAAACCGTGGGACGTGTTCCCGACCGGGCATGGCCCGTAGGTTTAAATATACCTATGTAAATTGATTGAGCCTCTTGTAAGGGGTTTGGTCTGTGTTCTAGGCCCTCGTATATAACGGGACTTGAACTTTCCCTATGTAAGACATAACTTAACGTGCGTGTCCAACATGCCTAGTGGTTAAGGGGCCAGTAATGTAACTCTGTTGTCTGAGTTAGTTCTTCTGGCGCCTCACGCCCCTTGTTGGCCCAGACTTAGGCAATGTTACCTAAAATCTTACTTAAGTTGTATAGACTGTTCTTATTGAGATTACGTGCATAATCCTTGTCATGTATCATGTTATTTCAATAAATTGCATTACTTCTATATACATCCTTTTTCTTTTTTACTTCTGTATTTATATGTTCGTGCACCCCTAAATACACAAAAGCCTGTCGGTGCAGTCTGAATACGAAACAACAAACAAAATAACACTTTCTTTCGGATTTATAATTGAAGTATACTCTGTAATTTCTCCTAGGTTTTTAAGTACTTAGATATTTGTCCATAGTAATCAATTTGGGAAAAAATATTAATGGTATTGGTTTTACCGTAACTGCTCAGCTCTCTAAGGATATACTTCATTGGTCGACAGAATAAAACCTTCCCTGAAAAATTCTACTTATTAAAAAATAATCAAATAGCTTCAAATAGCTTGAATAGCTCTTTATTTTAAACAAACATACATACATTGGTATGGAAACTCTTTTTTTATGTGTTAAGAAACATTGATTTTATCGGTTTTAAAATTAGTGTTTAACCCCCTAAAGATGTATCTCGTTTATCAATGGCTTAAAACGTTCATACGCACAACACGTTGAGGCACCTCTATAACATCTACCAAGATATTTTCGATCTTCATTACATAAAATTATAGCAAACTGTTAAATAACCTCAAATCCAAATTCGAAATTGTATCGAACCACAAAAACTTTCTTGCTGACCAAGTACGAAACTTCGATATACAAACCAAAAAGCAGTTCAATGTAAAAAGAATTTTACATTGCAGCACAAAAATTAATGCACAAACTTTAAATTAATTAAACTAAACAATAAACATTTCTACGATCTCTATTTAAAAATAAATTTTTGCTTTTAGATATAGCTAGTAAAATGTTGGTTTTATAAAGTATATTTCAAATAATTGTTCTTTATTTTTAATAGTCCTACAAATTTATTTCTCTTGAAGAGTAGCGTAAATATATGATCAACATTGAAGGTATTAATTTATGTAAAGTGTTCTCTTAAGTAAATTACCCCAAAAAAGAGATATATCACTATTTATTGAAATTTTTTTCTACTTATATGCCCCTCCTCCCC
The DNA here is from genome assembly GCA_902141375.1 of Timema poppense. Taxonomy (NCBI): domain Eukaryota; kingdom Metazoa; phylum Arthropoda; class Insecta; order Phasmatodea; family Timematidae; genus Timema; species Timema poppense. Next base: position 146,743 of record CABFOV010000200.1, read on the forward strand.
ACATTATATCCCAGAGTTCCAGTTTAAAATTTAAAACGATCAGACTTGAATATGTTTTGCCGAATTTCAGTTATAGACCACACAGAGTATTATTGAGATGTCCTCTTATATAAAGTGTTTGTATAAGTTTGGTAAATGTTGAAAACCCCAACCCCCTTTTCCCAACACACTCTTTTTAGCTATCAGTTCCCTATCACATTGAAAAGAAGTTGTGAATATTCTTGCTAAATTTCACATATCTGCGTTTACAGGCTAAAGAGATATAGCTCAACTTGAAAACCCCACCACCTTCCCGTTTACTCGTTCAGTTTTTATTTAGATAGACCGTTGAGCACTTATTTATTTATTCTTAAGAAGAGAATATTTCTCGAATTTCACGTTTCTAGATTAAGCGGTTTCATCGATATTGCGGTTTTTCGAAAAACACACCCCTCTCCGTTTGATAAGTTTTTCAGAAAACCGTTGAACACACATTTCTTTGTTTTTAAGAAGAGTATATTCCCTGAATTTTACGTTTCTAGCTTAAGTGGTTTCAGAAATATAGCTCAAGTAAAAAAAACCCCACCCCTTCACCATTCACCCACTTGGGTGATTTTTTCGAAAAACCGTCGAATACGTATTTCTTTATTTTTTAAGAAGAGTATTTTCCCGTAGTCTCAAGTTTCTATCTTAAATGGTTTCAGAGATATGCGTACTTATCATTTAAAATTTACCCCCATTTTCACCCCTTAGGACGCTAATATATAAAATTCGTCGAAGACTTGTTTCTTCAATTTTTATTTTAAAAACCAGGCCAAATTTAATGTTTCTAGCTTAAACTATTTTGGAAAAAGCCTATCTTTTCAAACCCCCTTTTGACCGCTTTACGTGTTTAATTTTGCAAAATCCTTTCTTATTGGATGCCTACGGACTGAAAGGGACCTCCCTGCAAAATTTTAAGATTCTAGGTCAAGGGGTTCGTGAGATACGGTGATGAGTCAGTCAGGGCTTTCATCTTTATATATGTATTAGGCCAAGCGTCAGGTATTTGAATTTGGAAAAAATCTACGGAAATCTGCAATTTGTCTTATTCGCCTTATTAAAGATCTCTCAATAACATACCAAGTTTTCTCCTTCCTACGAGGTCTGCGTTCGGTGCCATCTGGGAAAGATGGCGGCGAAATTAGTATGTTCTTGATTGTTTCGTCAAACGTTAATTTTGCCGTAAAAATAGTTCTTATATATATTATTCATGATAAAAATATCCATGAAAAAAGTTTTGAACAAATTTTTCTTAAATTAAGTATTTTCTAGTTAAAGCCGCGAGAAGACTACGATTTTCACTCAATTTCACGCAATAAAGGGGTTCCAAATCTATTTGTTTTAATTTTCACGCTAAACGGCCCATTATTTTAGCTGCTAAAACGTAACCAGTGCATTTGTTACAAAAGGTGTATGTTTTAATACTCTAAAGAAATAATAGCTATGTATTACAAAATGTTTTTTTAATATTCTTATTTATTTTACAGCGTAAGTTAAAACAGTTACGGTTATAGAGTCATTTTATTGTTTCCCTTATTCGACCTATAGCTCACTATTGGGAATAGAAGGGAAATACTCAGTGAATCTATTAAAAAAAAAGATTAACATTTTTATAGTCGTAAGACATATATTTGACATACTCATGTATTCATACTTGTTTCCACACCACCATGCCGTATAGTAGGCCTATATGGCGCGGTTTTTTTCATGTAGTTTCTCCTGTAGGCCTAATACACTACAATGCTTTTAATTAAATTGTATTCTCTTGGACGTTGAGGGATGATGAATGTCTTCGCTATCCACCTCCTCAGTTTCTTCAGAAATCAATTGATCGAAATGTACATCAATTTATTCATAGTGATTTACCATGTCCTCTTCATGTGTGATATTTGTGCATGATTGTCCCTGGCAATTAAAACAAATAATGGGGCATTGGAAGACCAACTTTACGACAACTGCAAGGTGCTCTGCATCCTTTAGTATACTTACAAGATATGGTTTTAAGGAGTGTTTGTGGACCTGGATCGTTGGTGGTGGTTACAGGAAGTAGGCCGTGCTTTGAGTTTTTCCAACCCCATACTAAGGGATTCTTGCTGTTCCCATACCATGTTTGAATTTGTTGGTATGTTCTTAAGGAATGCTGGCGTGCAGCTGCCTGAGTGGGAGGTAAAGATGTGAGATTGAAACTGTTCTTCAACAACAATTTCGCGAACAATTTAAACCTTAACTTGTCCAAAGTATCTTCCTTGTTTTTGGACCTGAAAGGGGATACAACGAATTGTTGTCCTGCCATGTCTACATCGTCTAGATGAGCGTTATGATCTTTGAAAATGTGCACAGCTTCCTGCAACTTCTCGTTCGTGTTTAAAAGTTTGACAGACTTTATTTTGACCTGTCTGAAAAACGAGTAAGTTGTGTCACAGTCACTAAATACGTATAGGAACTAAATGTTGTCCTTTACTTCCTTAGAAGATTTCGCGCTGCTAGAACATTCAGGCTGTGACACAGACTAACAATATTTTGCGCAATTTTTTCCTCCCCCTCTAACTCTTGAGTTGGCGAGAAGATAAAAATAACTTGTAACAAAAACAAACGAGTCATTCGTGGACACCCGCGTTAAAGGCCTACAAATAAATCACAGTGTATACTGATTTAATGTAAATGTTCGTTTAGTTTTACTTACACATAAAAAAACACACTTAAAAGTGTATTATTGTTTTTCTCGTAACTAACACGTTTGGCGTCAACTGAAGCCTAGCAAAAGGAATACGAACGTGAAAAACTCACTATAATTACTGTAAAGGTTTTAACTTAAATAAATATAATAAATGTTCTCAAAGGAACGCTCAATAACAAACAGATATATTGAAAGTCTTAAATCAAGAACTATGAAAAAGGATAGCTATAATAAAAAGACAGTAAGTTGAAAATTAAAAAAATGAAGACTAAAATTGACGAAGACAACAGGAAATATTTATTCACTAAAAGATTATATTAATAAGTGGTTAAAACTTGAATGACATTTAACACAACATTTAGATGAAATAAATAAATATAATATAAAAAAAGTGTTGTATTTACGGATTATTTAACGTTAAAATTAAAAATAGATTGGGAACCCCTTTATTGCGTGCGGTTGTGTGAAAATCGGAGGCTTCTTGCGGCTATAACTAGAAATTACTTAATCTAAGAAAAATATGTTCAAGACCTTTTTTATAGAAAATTTAATCCTGAATAATATATATTCTAACTATTATTATATGTTTATCACCAAATGCAATGTTAACACTTTATTTGTCAAAATTATGAAGTATTTGACGTAAAAATTGAAATATAAGATGGGAACCCCTTCATTGCGTGAATATGGGTGAAAAGCTTAGACTTATCGTAGCTATAGCTTTAAAATACTGCACCATCACCATCTTACTTTATTCCTTCCTTGATATATAAAAGGGGTGGGTGTTTAAACATTAAACCTAATAGAGAGGACGGCGCACAAGAAAACATGTTAATTAGTAATGAGAACAAAGGATAAGTGAGAACAATATTATTTAATTAAACAAAATACAAATAGCATGATTAGGACACCATCTCAATGAGCATAGTCTATAGGTATTTGATAGATACTAGGTAGCCAGCAATATATATATATATATATATATATATATATATATGTGTGTGTGTGTGTGTGTGTGTGTGTGTGTGTGTGTGTGTGTGTCTCAACTGGAGGCGTGAAGCGCCCAGTGGATGTACAAAAACATGCCTGAAAGTCAGACACCATCCAACAACATTACATGTTGATCAAATACATTATGTAGGATAAATATTGGGCGAGTTCTAGTTCGGTTATATAGAGCACCTGTGATAAAGGAACCAAGTGAAGCTTTCTCATAGTGTGCAAGGTGTGATAAATATAGAAATGACAAATACCACGGACCCTGCCTAAATGGCAGTTAAGCCCCACAAGTTGAGCCCCCAACTGGAGTTCATCGAGATACTTCCATACAAGTTAATAAATAGTAACACGAACCATGCCTGAGAGGCAGACGCGGCCCACAGGCACAACACCCCAAAGGGGAGTACAAAACACAACAGTAGTGAATCAAGCCCGCGAGCCAAGCCAGGCGGGCAGAGGTAGCTCACAGTTTGAACTCCTAAACCGGAGTTGCATATAGGCTTATGTACCTAGCTAGGTATCACTCCCAGGTCCTAGAATAACTCGAACTATTCCTATCCCAGCCAGCTACCTCCGAGATAAAAAAATGTTCACACTAGGTGAGACGCGGGAAACATTCCCTTTAGGCTGCTGGTCGAAGGACTCAGCATAAGAAACGCGTGAAGCGCGAGAACCAGTAAATCTAATAAAAATAGAACTCTAAACCCTAAGCATAGCTAACTTAACTAACTTCCCTTAAATAACTATTCATAGTGCTAATCACTACGCCTTGCCAAGATATAGACTACTCCTTGTCGTCTCATAATTTTGTAGAGGCCCTAGCTACTTCCTCCTATCCATTGGACCCGACATAGCAACCATCGTGATCATCGTCGAGTACTTTCTTCTCTCGGTGCAGGACGTCCGTAGTTCGGATTATTGGTGATAGCTATAGCCGTAGTCCTTGTAGTGTTGTATTCACCCATGTGTTCGTTGTTATATATTTTCATTGCAAGGCTGCAGCAGCATATATAGTAAGATTTGCGAGGCCTTGTGGGTCGGCCAAAAGGGAAGAGTGGGGGAATCTTCGAATTAGCTCTAGAAGGTTGAGTCGCCGAGCGTACCCTCCGCGAGCCACCTTTAGTTAACTCGGAACTTTTGGTGGGTGTGGTGCAACATTATTTCCAAGCGCAGTGCGTCCTCATTCAAGCAGCGCCTCATCTGATGGGGCAGGTGTTTTCGAGGAAGAGTCCGGGCAATTGGTATTTGGAAAGAATAAACATGTGTTACGAGTATTGTATGTAGAAACAGTATGCTAGAATTAAGTTCCTAATGACTTGCTTGGAGTAATTATTGTTCATATTCCGAGGTTTAATGGGGCTAAGCCAGTTTAGCCCGTTACAATACTTCAGCTTACGAGAAATGTGTATTGACCTTTTTTATAGAGAATTTTATTCTGAATAATACATTTAACAACTATTTTTACCATAAAATTAACGTTTAACGAGATTTCGCGAAAACCCTCATTTTCCGCCAAGATGGCACCGAATGTAGACCTCATAGGAGGGGGAAAACTTAGTGTGTTCATTACAGATATAATATAAAGCGATTAAAACACTTTGCAGATTCCCAATAATTATTTCCTAGTTGGGGCTTATTTTACTCCCTGACGCTTGGCCTATACCGGGTGTTTATTTGAAAATTTTCCACCAACATATCTCGAAAACAACGCATTGAAGAAAAAAAGTGTTTTGGTTCTGAGGGGGAAGTAAGGTGTTAAGGCTGGTATGACCTTGAGTGGAGTTGCTAAGGTGACGATAAAGTCACTTTAATTTCTTTAAATGAGACTCCTTATTTCTTATTACATATTCCAGTAGATAAAGTTGTACCATTTTCATAATGATGGCGTGCGCGTTGAGAGGATGAATAGCTTTTTCAAGCATTTCCAAGTGTTTTTCCCCAGTAAAATTTCCATCAATAGATATTGAACTTAATATACCTTGCCAAGCTTTTATATTTTATGGTCATTGTGTATATCCATCAGTAAAAATATGAGAATTTTGATTACTCCAATAACAACAGTTGTGTTTATTTACAAAACCACCTAAGTAAAAAGTACTCTTATCAGAAAAGCATATACATTCTAATAACAATGGATTCGCATTCAATGATTCAATAATTTTTTCAAAAACCTGTACTTGCTTATCAGGATCATCTTCGCGTAACGTTTAATGTAGCTGAATTTTATATTGATGAAACATATTTGATTTTAATATCTTGTTAACCGAACCAATTGATACACCAGTAGCTTTATAGGTCCGTGAAGTTGGCAATGAACCTTTGGGATTTGCTATATAAGTGCCCAAAATTTTCACTTGAGTTAATTCATTTAATACTGTACACACAATTCGTTTTTTATTTGCGACAAATCTGGTATATTAAATTTTGAAACAAGATCCAAGACATAGCTATTTGATAATTGTTTAACCTGTGCTGCCGTTCTTCGACTATATTGAGCCTCGGCTCCAAACAGAAAAATCAATTCTGTTCTCTCTTACAGACTGTAAACCATTTTTCAAGATTGTATGTAATCAGTAGAAAGCTCGGTGGCGAAGTTGGCTAACGCGCTTACCGTGTTGAGCTCGACCGCTGAGGACGGGGAGATCGAGGTTCGAATCTCGGTCGGGTGAACTGGGGATGGTTTTTCCTAAATGGTTTTCCACTCTCCCTCCACGCAAATGCGGGTTCACTTCTACTAATTAAACCTCCCCAATTCCTAATCCATCAGAGTAATTAGTATTTAAAGCGTATAACCCGAACGGGTAGTAAGACGCGGTGCTAAATATTAAATAAATACTAAACAGTATAAAGCAAACGAGATATCTAATGGATTTGTAACTGGCATTGATAATAAAAACAATGTTTTGTTTACGATCTTACACACAGACATGGATTGTGTACCTTCGCGAACTCTATTTGAATAGATCAAATTCTAATGTCGCTCCCGGTGCCGGCGATTCAGAAACTTGTGAGGATCATTTCTCGTGATCTCTTTTGCCTTAAAAAGCATTGAAACCATCATTTTGAAAGTGGCACAACTTGATCTACAGAAATATGAAATAGAAAATAGAGAGTCTTATTTAAAAAAATCAAAAAGACCTTAACGTCACCTTAGCAATGCCACCCAAGGTCATACAAGCTTTACCACCTTACTTCCCCCTCAGAACCAAATAACATTTGTTTGAAACATTTTTTTCTGCAATGCGTTGTTTTCGAGATATTTTGGTCGAAAATTTTCAAATTAACACCCGGTATGCATAAAATATTTATGTATATTAAATATATATATATATATATATATATATATTACAGCTACTAGTGAACGTTGAATATAAAGTACTAAGCCTGGGTTCATCATACAACTATGGAAATAGTTTTATGCTCCATCTTACCAACCATTAGAGCTAACCACATTTATTCTCTAATGGGATAGGGATTAGTAAGGTATAATATTCTCGCATTCACGTTTAGGGAGCGTGGGAAACTTTTTTTTAACTCATTATATCCTTTAAGAATTAGAGCCCCGGTTTCCACGTCACCGTAAAATCAGACAAGGTAGGACTGACGCCTATTTTGGTGTGCCCATCGTTGTGATTCACGGAAGATAAGTGTTTGAAATATTGCTGTAATAGGTTAAACAAGTTTTCTAATCAAGTATTGTCTTGAAACCCTTGTTTTTAAGAAAAGACACAACTATATCCCTGGTATAACGTGTCATTCTTGCATTCGACTGGATTTTTAGATCGGTTGCCATGAGTTTTCTTCTTTACCAAATACTTTCCCACTCTTCCTCTACACACATGTGGGTACATTTTCTCTAGATGATATCTTACTACCTTATTAATATGTTAGAGTATAGCTCTAATGGGTACTAAGACACGGTGGAAAAATTAAAATTAAATACACGGTGAATTATTCAAATAAAAAAATAAAATAAAAAACATGCACGTGACTATACACACTTCAAAGAGATTGTTAGAGCGATCAGCCTTTCTCACGTTTCCATCATGTTTTTTTTTTCTTTTTTGTAAAAAAAAAATTTCTTGCATGTCATTTTGAAGCCTGCAAAGTTCAAAGTCTCCTGACTCGTCCGATGCTAGCGTGATGACCTAACATTGACACAAGATGAACACGATAAGATCCATGGTGTGGTCAGACCACATCGACGTTATATTGCGACTGTCGTAGTACAGTCACAACCACACAAACACATAAAAAAAATTGGACCGAACTATACACTGATTTTCTCACTTCATTGTTTAAAAAGAGATATATTATCTCAAAACTAGTAATATATGTGAAACGAAATAATATACACTAGCAAACACGAGAAAAAAAATGCGTTACACTTGCGTTGAACATTTTTTGACTCCCGGATATAAATTTCATGATTTTCTTTTTAAAGAATTAAAGTTCTCACTAATATATTTGAACAAAATAATATTGATACTTGGATCCACAAGGGTCAATACTTCGTATTAAAATTTCGACTTCTGGTTAAAATTTTCGACATTTTACTAGAGGTTGCACATCTTATGCTTATCGCATTTTTATTAAATTCCTCATTTATAAATTTGGACCAAATAAAGTTAAATATTGACTATTGAGTCTAAAGTGATAGAGATAGATCATTGCTGTACAAACATTTCCCTAAGAAGTTAAAGCAAAAAGAACATACACTTTTTGAGAGACTTACTTATCTACTTACTCTTTGGAATTAGAGAATTATTGCGTTAAGACTTAAGTAGTATATCTGTACATCTAAAGATCACAAAATTATATTAATATAATTGCCAATGTCTCCGAAACTATTAGTTTTATAAGGATATATTTCAAATAAAAGTGTTTTATATCTAATAGTACTACAATTTTGCAATAAGTTATAGTATCTTAAATATTTGCGGAGATAAGGAAATTTCGTCTTCTAGTACACTAAATGTCATTTTTATATGAAAATTAAAATAGTCATTTTGTTTATGATCTTAATCAATGCATTTATATGAATTTTAATCAAAATCTTTAGAGCCGATTTGGAGAATATCGATTTTTTTTTTCTCTTTTCATTAAACTACCTACTTTTAATTTTAGGGTTAAACAAACACACAGACAGATGGCATTGCAAAAACCACTCTATAGGGTTTGGGTGGTCATGAAACGTTGACATCCATCAACATCTCGAGTTAGATTTTTTTTACGGTCGCAATTTTTGACCTTTAGTGTTCGAAATGTTAAAAAATATATATATTTGCGATTAGCTTAAAAATGATTAAAATATATGTATTATAAATAGATCTATATATTTGCAATCATAAGTAATTTCATATCTTAATAGTTTCGGAGATATCATTTAAAAAAATGAGAATTTACGCATGAAACCAAAACACTTAAAATCATTTTTCCAAAAAAATGAGAGTAGCTATTTTGTTTATACTATTGATCAATTGTTAGAAATTAAATTTAATCAAAATCGTTTGAGTTGATTTTGAGAAAATCGACATTTTCTCTTTTTGACCTTCATTAAGCTACCCTTAATCTTAGGGTTAGAAATCCAATTCAAAAAACCCTTCGGGGCAACTCTATGAAAACCCTAGATACCAAGTCTTAGCCCGACCGGTAAAATAGTTTAGGCTCTACTCCGAGGTACAGACAGCAGACGGACAGACAAACGGAAATTCATAAACCAATTTATCGGATTCGGGGGGTCGTGGAATGTCGAAATTTATCAAAATCTTGAGTTACATTTTTTTGACAATCACAATACATTCTCTACTTGTATGATAACAAGAAAGTAAAAAGAGTTGTCGCCTTTATCGTGACATGAAAGTCCATCAATTTCGTGGCAGGTATTGTACATATTCTTTCATTGTGAACATTTTAAATAACCCACTTCGGTGGCCGCATGGTCTAAGACGCTACTTTTTCAGTATACTAAACTGCCGATGACGGGGATATCAAGGTTCGAATCTCGGTCGGGTGTTTTTTCCAAAACGGTTTTCCACACGTTCCTCCACGCAAATGCGAGTACACTTCCTGTAATGATATCCTTACTAATTCCTAAAACTATTACCATAATTATTAGTACATAAGAGTATAAACCGAACTAGTAGCAGGAAACGCTGTGCAAACAAAAAATTTAAATAACATTTTTCGCCGCGTTTTAGTACCCATTTAGTTTGTATGCGGTGACCTGGTGGTCTAGGGGTAAGGTGTCAGACTTCTGTGCTGGCGGCCGGGGTTCAATCCTCGGTCCCAGCAAAGATTTATCTGATTACCAAACCCTTCCTTCACCTCTGACAAGACATCATGTTAATGTGAGGAATGCCAGGCCACCACCGTGGTTCGGATTCCACGTTAAACTGTAGGTCCTTCATTTCATCTCACAATCACCCTACCATTACACATTAGCGTAAGTGCGTATAACCCGAACGGGTAGTAAGACGCGGTGCTAATAGTAGTAATAATAGTAGTTTGTATGCATATATTAATTACTCTAAGAGAACAGGAATGAGGACAGTATCATTTTTGAGGAAATGTAATTGCGTAAAGGTATAGTGGGAAACCATTTCGGAAAAACCATCCTCAGTAGACCCAACCGGGATTCAAGCCGCGATATCCCCGTCACCAATAATCCAGTCGAACACAAGTGACGCGTTAGAACATGTTACCACAAAGTTAATTCGGTTAACATTTAAGATAGTTATTTATTATACACGATGTTATAATAGTTTTATTTTTATTGGTAAGCTTAATACAAGTAATATCCAAATACTGTTGAGGATGAGGGAAATATTTAAGATAAAATGCACCTACGTTTGTCTGGATAGGGTATGGTAAAACCTCGGTGAAAATCACGTGGGAATCTAATTCCTGCATACCCAGTCCGGACTCTAACTCCAGTATTCCAGGAAAAAGTCAGTGGTATTAATCTTTATACCGAGCCGAACTTTTTAAATAATCTAAGTACACAATTTGAGGGAGGTGAAAAAAGATATACCGTCATTTGTCTGGAGAGAGAATAAAAAACGGGGAAAAAAACTTTAGTATACTCATCCAGTATTCACGCAGGCTCGCGGAATAGACTTCAAACTCGTATAATATGGTTTGTCAGACACCGAAAGGTCGGGGTTCTAATCCCAGACAGGTGTGCTGAGGTTGATATTTACTAAATGGTCCTCCTTTCCCCGCAAATTTGGGCACATTTTCTAAGAAAAACTTAAACCTTCCTCATCCCAACCCAATTAGAGTAATTAAAAGTGGATATCCCAGGCAGCTGCAAAATATTTCTAAAGGAATGAGGGGGAAAAAAGAGATAAAAACACATTTAAGGATGATGTAAATTCTTTAATGTGCTATATTGTGAATTTAAATTAAATTTAACATCAGAGATTAATTAAATTTACAATTGATATGCATTACTCATAGTTAGTTAGAAGCATAATAACAACTCGTTAACAGCCCTGTACATTATCACTCGCTTACAAGTATTAGCCTATGTGATGACAACACTTTGTAAGTACATTTTTATTCAGAACCTTTAAGTTGCTTCAAACTTGTTATATGCACTTAAGTACATTGTGCTTGTCAAAATAATGTGTCTTGACGCATCTTGAATTAGTGAGCTTATCTTCCAATTGCAAACTTTGAGTCATTGCCAACATTCAAAATTAAGGGATCGCTTCAGCATATTAGTTTCATTTTCGTATTTGATTTGATTTAAAATTAGTTTTAAAGATTTTAGTAACTAAGACTCCATTAGTGCAATATTATATTGTGTATAAAGTGACTTTGAAATATCTAATTCAAGTCTTTAATATAATTAAATATTAAAGAGATTAAATATGTTCTTATGTAACATGATTCTCAGAAAATATATTTTTAATTGAACTGTTTTCTTTCCTTTTTATAATATTTTACTTAAAAGTAAAATTATTCCAAACTATCATGAAAGAAAAAAATATTACAATAAATATTTAAATCGGCAAGTTGGCGCTGAAACGGCCCGTTAAGAGTGAAAATCAATGTTTGTTTTTATTTAGGGAAGATAAAAAATAGTTGAGAAAAGTTGTATTTAAAGTATAAAGAATACATTTCTATAAAGTTTCTACATGTTTTTATGATCAGTTGTTTACGTTTACATATCATTAAGGGTGCCGCCTCGTTAGAAGGCTCAAATCGTTATGTCACCAGAACATATTTCAGGTCAGAAGCACATCCGGAAAAGAGGATACATATTGAGTAAATTCCCCTGGTACCCACACTATGTTGGCACCACTGTACAGGAAGATTATTTTATGAAAAGATCAAAATATAGTCAGTTGGCTCACCATAAAAAAAACATTATTCTACAGGCCAAAATATTACCAGATCTAATTTCGTGTATTAATACGCCAAGCCACACAGATGCCACTTTTGACCGGTGGTGTCATTGTTGACAATCATCAGATGTATATTTAAAGTTTTATAAAGGTTGGCTATGCTCTTATTTTTAATGCCCTAAAAGGATCGAATATACAAACAAATGCGACGTGCTAACTTGACAGTCCAATGAATGCGTAGGTCAGAAATTTACATACATTTTATGTTCCTATTCAACTCCGCGTAATAAAGTTTCATGTGTCATATTATTTAGTAGGATTTTGATAGAAGAAACTTTTGTAAAATACAAACTTTTACGTTAACTTACTATAGTATTAGAATTGTTTTATAGGTTAATCTATTATACGACAAAAAGGACAGCTTCAGATTATATGACTTAATGAAACGTGTTTTAGTAACATCTTTTGGACAAGTCATAAAAGTTTCTTACTACAGAATCGAACTATGTGTCCCCTTTGGCCCTCTAAAAATTGATAGAAGTACGGCATCTTTTGACATTTTTTATGTTAAAAACGTAACATATTAAAATAACACCAGTTGATATATCAAAGTAATAGTTATCATTTTTTTAAATTCGGTCAAGACCAAACTCAAAAACTTTTAATAATTATTTTTTTAGTAATTTAACAGTAACAGCAAAATATCTGCATGACTTTTACAGGCATATCAAGACGGCACCCTTAGTTTTTATTTGATATTAGAGATGGGAGTAGTCTCATATATTTTCACACATGTACACTCCTATTAAAAAATATAAATTAAATTGACCTCAGTCTAGTAGAAAAGTTTAAAAAAATTACTTTTTTTTGAACCTCCAGCTTGGGATACAATATAATCTTAAACAAAACTTAATCATAATTAATATGTCTCTATATACTTTTTCTATGTTTTATATATTTATAATACAAGTCCCATCTCTATTCAATATTTATGATATGAGTATATCTTTTTCTTTGAGAAATCAAGAAGAAACTGAATATAAATTAGATCTTTGGTACCGCATTTATAGTACAAAACAAAAGTTTCCTACAATTTATGGCATAATAGTCTATGTACAATATTTGAGTTTACAACAATTTTTATATAATATCTCAGTATTTTGTATTATACTTATAAACAATTTGGTTCACAATAAATAAAACCCGTGTGAGATAATCAGGAGGCAAACAATTATATTATTATACAAAGAAAGTTGGTTCTCACACGCGTACAAATTAATTTTCTTGTGATTGAATTTAAAAAATATATATTTTATGAACAAGGTTAATAGATGTTAAACCAAATATTGAAAACTAAAATAAGCTCAGAGCATTTTGATGTTTAAAGTATGGAAATACTATCTACTTTCAACCTCTTTTATTGGGTGTGGTTTCATTTTAAAAAGTATTTCAAAATTTATTTTGAACTTGGAAAATAGCTTATCCCAAAACACACACTTACTGAACATAAATATTTCGTTTCGTTTTCTCATAATTTAACAGTTTATATATTACAACATTAAAATCGGTAGTAAAAAAGTGTTTTTTAAATTAATTTGAAGGCAGGTCGATTCCAAAACGTTCCCGGTTCTAGTTTTTTTTCTTCTTAAATAACATAAACTAACTTTAGATCTGTTTGTTTCCAACAAAACTTTTAAAGGGGGCATCACTATCCATTTGTTGAAAAATTAGATCACCTATTTTAAAATAAAATAAAATATTTGTGTTCAAAAGTTATATATCAATAATTTATTTTGTCTTAATTAAAACAAAAAAGGTACAATCGACACTTTGGAACCAGGATCAGTTCCGTTTCATACAAGAGTGATGATTTTGTATTTAAGTTACTATAGAAACGTGTTCTCTATCAATTACAAATATTTCGAAATATCCATTTATTTAGGCTAGAACGGATTTATTTAATTCCCATTCAGTGTCATTGTTTTCATCCTTGTCTTGCTAATAGTTAATGTTACAAAAAATATCCTTTCAGAAAATGATTTGTGCATTTATGAATTAAATGTTTAATGTATATTTTGACACATATGGCATATTTAAATTATTAATACGTACCTCCCCCAAACAATTTTTCTCAAAAGAAAAATATTTTGTTTTACTTTTTTCTGGAGTTTCTTTATTTTTGTTAGAAAGAAAAGGAATCCGCTGGTCAATTCTCTAATATAAAACCACTTAAATATCTTCTGCTCAGAGTAACTACCAAATTACGTATAAGTTTCCATAATAGCTTCTTGTTTTACTAATATACACCGTAATGGTTGGTCGAACACACAGTAGTAGTTGACTTGTACTTAATTAAGTACTGAATTGAGTACAGAAACATCGCCCTTATGTACGTTAAATGTGAACCAACCTATCCCTAAAATAACAATTTGCCTAGTAAAAAATTATAATAATGTATAAAATATTTGATTAACTTTTCTATATTCGTGTTTAAGAAAATTCAGATCCTTTATTCAACTTTTTTGGTTAATATAACATTTAATTTTTATACCACAGGAAAAAAAACATATCTTAACGTAAAAAGAAAACAATCTAAACAATTGAACATAGATTTCGATCATAAAATCACACATTAAATGCGTACACCAATTATCTTCAATTACAAATTAAATATAAGACTTATTTCTCATAATTTGATACACTTTTTTTGCTTCGAAAACATTTTAATATTCTGATACACTTATGTAATTGTGTCTACAATTACTTTCTACAGAAAGAGTTTACTTTGAAATTTGTACACAAACATGATTTTTTTTAAGCTTTGGCTATTCTTGACTATTATTTTAGAATATTATAACACATTCGAAGGGAATAAAACACACATATGAACATTCACACTCACTTTAAGGAAGAAGAGTTTTCAAAATATGTACGCGAGTATGCTCTCACAGCTTTCCACTAAACCTCAACTATTTTGATAGTGATTTCCGATAATGATACATAGAATAATTAATCCGAAATTATTCGTGTTTCTACAATGTAAAATAAATATATATATATATATATATTTGAAATGATTAATTTACGTCATTTTATTCTGTCTTGATTTCTTCCATGAGACTTTCGAGTGTGAAGGACGCTTTACGCCCCATTTCAAGTCCAACGTAAATGTCAGGACAATAGCTACTTGTATCTGATCCGAAAGTCGCGACAGTCTAATTGTTTTATAGGAACTATTCGTTGTGACGTACAGCAGTTTATAAAGTGATTACCTCTCCATCTATGCTAAGTAGAGATTTTCATAGCCTCATGCTCAGAACAATTGTTGTTTGTACTCTTCTCGTCATTCATAGAGTTTTCCGCTTTCACCTTGACCTCGTATGACACGGGGGAATGGACCTCGGGGCTATCAACCATACCAATAGGTGACCTCTGGCGGCAAAGCTTCAGACGGTCGTCCTGAGGCATCCCCATGTCGAGTATGTGGGGACTAGTCGCTTCCGAGAGGCCATTGGAGTCTTCATCGTCCTTACCAACGACGTCTATTATAGGGTTCATCGCGGCGGGAGGAGGGTATACGTGCGCCTGGAAAGAAAGAGGTTCACCCACTAATCCACCTCCAGAGTAGGGCGTCACCTTCCCCATGAAGCTTCTTATCTCGTCAAAGTATGAGTCATCACGTTCATTCTCGTTACTGCTCCCAGGACTGTCAGCGACCGCAACCACACCATTTCCATCATCCGCCTCGTGTTTCTTCAGGTGCCTGTCCAGGTTAGTCTGCTGACCGAAGCAGCGTTCACAGAGGTGGCATTTGAACGGTTTCTCCTTGTTGTGGATGTTGCGGACGTGCCTCTGGAGGTTGCTGGAGATGCTGAAGGAACGCTCGCAGTACTTGCACTTATAAGGCTGCTCCCCCGTGTGGGTGCGGAGGTGTCGTGTGAGGTTCGCTGATCTTGGGAACACTTTACCGCAAAACTTGCAACTGTACCTGTCCTTAAGTTTGCCATTGTTTCCAGGACCCCCCACTCCCCCACCGGAAGAACCTCCGTTACCTATGTGTGGATTCAGAACCCCTTCATAAGGTTTACCAGCTCCTGGGAAACCATGAAGACCACTGTTCCGGATATCAAACGGGTGCCTGCCTCCCATGTGCCCGTTGGTCATGCCGTTGATTAGCGGCCCAAACAAGGGGAAGCCTCTGGACGGGCCGAAAGGGTGTGGGGGCGGTAGGAGGCTATCGTTCCCCGAGGAAGGTGGGGTTGGGAAGTTCGGAAAGGGTGGCCTGTACACGTCCAGGAACATCGGCATAGGGTGTACTGGCCTAGGATAGGCCATGGTCGATGATATTCCGAGAGGGAGTGAGGAAGAAAGTCTTTCCGGGTAAGAGAACGAGCTGTGATGACGTTGGTTCTGTGTAGAGGTCGGTGTCTCTCGCTTATGCCTATCGGGAGTCTTCTCAGGCGTATTATCGGCGCCATTGTCCTGGGGCTTATCTGAGAACTTTTCAATCTGCTTTCCAAAACAGCTTTCATGCCCTTTAGATGTGAACTTGGCTGTAATCTTCTCGGGGATATTGTCGAGTATTGAGTCTTGATCCTTATTTCTTTCTTTATTTACCTCTTGCCTCTGAGGTGGGGATACGCAAGATGAAGAGGTAGTTCTGGTCTCATCAGGCTCTATTGATCCCTCGCACTTGCGCTTCCTTTCCACCCGCAGGTCAAGCGGCTGTTCCCGTTCCAACTTCCCGGTACTCTCCTTCGTCTTCGGCACCTCTTCCTTACCACGCGCCACTGCTTTCCCTTGCTGGGTCACCGGCGAGCGTCGGCGGTCCTTCCTTAGAGACAGGTCGGTAGGGGAGCAGTTCCTACCACCACCACCCTCATCCCTGGGCAGCCGCAGCCTCTTCAATGCAAAGGGGACCGGAATTTCCTCCTTCGGATCAGGGTAGGTAGAGCCACTCTCGGAGTTAAGAGGCCTCGCTGGGGATGGCCTCAGGTTTGAGACAGCCTCGTCAGCCGATGGGGGTGATATCTTGTTCGACATAACCTGAGAGATCGCGGGTGGGGTCGACGGGTTATCACGGGTCAACCCGTTCCTGAAGAAATCCAATGGGCTCCTATGTAAAGAAGAACCATCCACTGGAAACTCGAACGGGCGATGAGGTGTAGGATGACGTTCTTCATCATGCGATGCCGAGTTGGTTTCAGGTGGCGCGGGCACTTCCTCCAAGGATTTTTGGGGGAACATGAAAGGGTTGGGTAGGAAAGGGGGTGGTGGGGCAAGAGGGGTGGTGGAAGAGTGAGGGATAAGGCGGAAGAAGCGATGGAGAGTACATGGGGAACCCGGGATGACGTGGTGGATACATGAAGAAAGGGTTGTTTGCGGCTGATGGCGTAGGGGGAAGATGAGGCATCCCCGAGGAGGAATTGACCGTCAGGCCTGGGTGGTGAGAGTTCGGTGGAGGCACCGGGACCCCGCCGCAGGTCGTCGTCGGCGAGGTGGAGTCACAGAACCTCTTGTGCTTGGAGAGTGAAGTGACGGTGTTGAAGGACTGGTTGCACTTGGTACACTTGATCTGCATTTGGCAGTCAGCATGCATGCGCTTGTGGCGGCACAGATTGGAGAACTGCGTATAAGCCTGTAAAGACAGGCCCGGTCAATGTGTGGCCCTGGTTCTCAGACAGTGGCGGCTAGAGATACTTTACTAAGGTAAATATTTAAATATGGCCCGTCTACAATCTTTCGTACCCATATTGTGGTCTGTCTAAAATGGTTTACTCAAGCGCACCCTTTTATAAGGACATCATTCATCCAGGTATTTACATTTGCTTGCGTTCCTACAGTCAGAAAAAAATCATAGGTAGTCTACATTGTTATTCCTATATAATTAAATTAAGTTTGAGAACATTTAATTGAAGGAAAAAATTAAACAATATGCTTATAATGGATGCGCGTCTGATTGATTGTAAACGAGCCATTAGAGCACAACAAGAATAGTACTTTTTGTATAAGCTTTACATTTCCCAATTTTTTTTAATCATTTAATATATATTATAAATATTTTTGTTTTGTTTAACTTTATTTATAATATTTAAGTTAACTAAATTAATAAAATCAATAGGTTTAATTTATTTTAAATCTATTATTAGTAATTCATCCTAAAGGTATGAGGTTTGTTTTAAACTAGGTGTAGAAGCATTTGAACACACAGTTGGTTTCTAAGAATGTATAATGAACTATAAACTAAGCTTGAGTCACACGTTCGTCGAACCCGAGCGAAGAACACATTATACACTGTACTTTAGTGGCTCAGCAACTCCACGCTCACGTTTTTTAAACCATAGTTCTTTGAAAAGCAGACAGATCTATTAATTTCCTGTTGCAAGGGGGATGTAAGGATGGATAGACAGGTTATGTTATTTTATGTGTTTAGAGAAGATGGCTCGTAGCATTTTGGGATTACAATATGCTGATTGGTGACTATCGCAAGAAGATCGGCGTGGTGGGCGCAGAACAGGTAAAGATAAAAATCACTTCGGTGGTCGGATGGTCTAAGGCGCTACTCTCTTAATTTACTATACTGCTGTGGACGGGGAGATCGGAGTTCGATCCCAGTCGAGTGTACTGAGGTGGTTTTTTCTTAAATGATTTTACACTCTCCCTCCACGCAAATTCAGTTATACTTCCTCAAAGTTTTACCTTCCTAATCCCTAACACATTAATTTAATTAGTACATAAGCGTATATCCCGAACAGGAGTAATAAGAAGCGGTGTTAAAAATAAGATGAAGATCATCTCAAATATATCAGTTCACACAGAGTACTCATGATTGGTTCAGGTCCTAGAGAGAATCACTCGTATCGGTGAGAAAGTGGGCTAAGGTGTAAACTCGTCTGGTCTGGTTTTTCAGTGACAGAAAGGGTGGGGCTTGATTTCCATTCTAGCGTAATGATTGTAACTATCCTTAAACGTGTTCCCCTTTCTTCCTTCAAGCAAATGCGGATATATATCCTTTAAATCCGCACTTTCTCGTCTATACGCCATTAGTGCAAGTATGCGGATTACCCAGACGAGAAGTAAAACGCAATACCCCTGAAAAAAAATCATGTGACTGCATTTCTGTTCTGCTATTTCTGTGCGACAAACGTGTGAATCCCGCTTTGAACAAATTAATTCTAAAGGAAAAGCACGACAAAAAAAATCCAACTAGTTAAATATTCCATTTAGTTAAAGCCAACAACGCTTGATTTTACTTTATTTATCTGGCCTTTACACCTCGTCAAGAATTTAAGTTTTGACCTTGCCTGGATTTGAACAGAAATTTCCGTCACCTTAAATGCAATGTCTTTACAGTCTTTACAATTGCCAAGGTCACGTTTACGGTAAAATATTTATTAAAAAGTTAGATTATGTGTAGCTAAGATAAGCCTTGAAAAGAGAAGTTGGAATTTATTATTTGGTCATAGATTTATAAGAAAAAAATAATAATTAGATGTTATAAATCAAAGGTATTTTTAAAAAGGTTAAACAATTGTAGATAATATTATACGCATTTAAAAAAATATTTAACGAATTATAAAATTACAAATGTAATATCTGAATATATGATGTTAGAAAATTAAGCTATAAGTAATGACTTTGTTAATATAATAATATTATGAAATATTTAATCATACATCAGTCAATTGGAATTAGAATATTTAAACACAGTTAAAATAACACGAAAACAAATTAAAAGAAATGGTTATAATAAGATAATAGGTAGCCCCTGAATTTGGTTGGAGGAACAGTAGAGAAAATTCAAACATATTCCTCTGCGGCCAGCATTTATAGCATTTTACTATTTTTGTGAATTATTTTATGGATATATATAATATATATCAAAATCGACAGCTGCAGATAAAATGATTTATGTATGAATACATTAAAATTGTTTTAGTAATTTTAGTAACTAACTTCTACTGTTCTTCCTACATATATCATACTATATACGCGGATTTTTTCTCTTTTTGCCCTTCAGTAAAATACCCTTATATTTAGAGTTAGATAGCTAATTCAACTAACAACTAACAACTTTTTGCAAGTTTACAGTTCATATATTATTTATTATTTTATTATTATTATTTAGCACCGCGTCTTACTACCCGTTCGTGTTATACGCTTTAAGTACTAATTACGATAATGGATTGGGAATTGGGAAGGTTGAATTAGAGTAAGTGAACCCGCATTTGCGTGGAGGTAGAGTGGAAAACCATTTAGGACCCCCCCTAGTTCACCCGATAGAGATTCGAAGCTCGATCTCCCCGTCCTCAGCAGTCGAGCTCAACACGACTAGCGCGTTAGTCAACTACGCCACCGAGGCGGGTTACAGTTTATATAATCATGACAAATATCTAAGAATATATATATATATTTTTTTAAACTGGAGTGGCAAACCGATAAATATATTTAGGTGGTGTGGACATGCACTTTACCAATTACTTTTTGATCTAGCCTTAGAGTATGTTATTAGGGTTCTACAAGAGGGTAGGTAAGGGTTGACATTAAACGGTACAATGCAGCTATTAGGATATGCAGGTGATTTATCTTGGTTAGGTGATATTAAGGAAGCTGATGCAAAAAAAAATGCAGAATTTTTTTTTCAGGATAGTACGGAAATAGTTTTAGAAGTGAACGCTGAAAAGACTAACTATATGATCACACAAAGAACACAGATTGGGGGCGATAATTTAGAGATTACTGCGAACAATATATCATTTGACAGGGCTAATAAGCTTGGATATTTAAGAGCTATTTTAACTACCAGTAACGATATTAGAGTGGAAATTAGGAAAATAATACAGTCGGGAAATTCATGCTCGTTCAGTAAGTTGTTGACATCTCACCTACTTTCAAGGAATGTAAAACTTAGAATATACAAAACAATAATGTTACCTGTTTTCTCAATGGGTGTGAAACGTGGTCTCTTACCTTACATAACTAAAACATATTTATGGTGTTCGAATGACGGTTGGGTGTACTGAGCTAAGTTTTTCCAAGATGGTTTCCCACTCTCCTTCCACGCAAATGTACTTCTTTTAAATTTAACCTTCTTTATCCCTAACTCATTAGAGTAATTAGTACATATGCGTGTAGCCTGAGGAAGGAGTGATAAAATTGGAAAAAAAAAAGTTAAAAGATCATTATTTGAGGCTTTAAGAAAGGTGGTGGTGGAAATCAAATGTTTCCTTGGGTTCGTCGCTTTATTTAAGCGCGGCTTAACGTGAATATTTCAACTACTCTTAACGTTTCCCAAGGACAGGTTTTAAGCCCAAAAAGTGGTTATAAGCGTTCTTCACTTCTTCGCTTTTACCGCCAGATAGTGGCAGCTAAATCAAGATGGCGGCAATAGGTTCGCTACACCACATGGAGTGTCGTACCTTGAAGCACACCTCGCACTGGAAGGGTTTGACGCTGGAGTGGATGTGCGTGTGCTGTTTCAGACCAGACGACGTTGCAAACGTCTTGCCGCATTCAGGGCAGGCGTGCGACCGCGCGCCCACGTGATACGTGCGGATGTGGCGTTGAAGGGTGCTGGGGTCGGAGAAAACCTGGACAGAAACACAAACAACTGTCGCTGCCATTACGTGCATACATTCTCAGACATTTAAGGTGGGATTGTAGGGAAGGAGAGTTAAGGGTAGATTTCAAAATGGTCAAGGTTCGCTCTTATAGGCTATTGAACCGGGGACTGTGATATAAAAAGTTAAACTCATTATTAACTGAGCTAAGAACCATAAACTATTTATTTTTTATTTTTAAAATATAATTTTACTTTAATAAAATCCTAAATGAACAATTTAACAACATGAAGCTAAGTTATGAGTCCTATTGAACTTATGTTAATTCGGCAACACAATTCAATCAATTTAAGTTGAAATATTTCTGAAAATAATAGTTTTATAAGAACTGTTTAGCAATGATAATTTCTATGAGGTCTTGAACATTATTTTCCCCGAGATTCCTTTATGGCAGGTATTTTATTTCTTCAGTTTTTACTTTCTCACATCAAGAAGAAAGTACGGTATTGTAATGGTGAAAAAAATCTATCTCTAGATTATGACGATTCTTTACTTTTATGAAAGCCCGTATCCAAAAAAATTTATTTTACAAAATTTTGTCTGTGTCCATGTCTCTCTGTCCCTAACCACGAATCCAGAACGGTTTTATAGATTTAGTTTGAACCTGATATTTAGATTTTATAAGGCTACTTATGGAATTTTTTAGAATTTCACCCTAGCCCTAAAAATAAGGTAAGTTTACTGAGAAGTGATTTTTTAATTCAAAATTTTTCAGAAATGTGTCTGATGTTTTTGTTTAAAATTGATCTCTAGGTAGTGTTTGACCTAACAAATAACTCTGTATACATGGTTATACGGTAAAAATTAGTTACAAGACAGTTTACTGATGAGCAATTTTTGAAAATTCTAGATATTTCTAAAGTGGTGTCAATCAAGGATTTTATTTAAAATGTATATTTGGGGATTGTTTGACATGACAAATAAAATTGTATAAATGGTTTCAAGAAAAAATTCCCTTAAAAGTAGATTAATAATTTTTATAAATTAGAAAATTTTAAGAATAACTGTTATTATTTTGTTCAAAATGGGTATCTATTAAGTTTTTTTACATTATTAATAATTTTACTATTTTTCTTTATAAAAATTCATTTAATAGTATAGTAAGAATATATTTTTTAAATAGCTTGAACGATAAAAAAAAAAGGTGATTACATGCGATTTTAAATTATAAATAATACTGTATGTGGATTTTTATAAAATAATTCAATTTAAAGGGTAGGTTAGTTTACAAATAAAATATTTTAGAAACTTTGAAACTTATTGAAAATGGCTTTTAAGCTTTAGTTTTAAATGAGTATCTGAAAATTGTTTTTGATGATAAATAAAAGATATTCTTACTTTTTTAAATAAAAATAATTTAAGGGTTGTGGGCAACTAATTTTTTTTAATGGGCCAACAATTTGATATAAAACTTATATGTGAAATTTATTTATTGTAAATGAACAAGATGTTACGTTTGTTATTCTGAGGAAAACTTACTTAAGGGTAATTTACTGAAAGCCTATTTTTGAAAAGTTTGTTCCAAGCTATAGTACAATATATGAAAAAGTTTGTACGATTGTATAGTACCGTTTATTTTTATGCTGATAATAATATATTTTATGACTATGCTATAAAGTATACACAATTACTATCCCAAGTAACCAGTTTTTCAGGACCTTCTAAATGACGGACCTAGAAACACCTTGACGATAATTACCTTCCGGGAAAAATCGATACGTTTTTCCAGTTTAGAAGCGTGGTAGTAGTGAATAAATAAGTCTTAGGGTAAATTCTTGCGGGTACTGCCCCTACTCCTGTCACATGATCTCCTATGTAGACTAGCGCCTTGCGGCATATGTGAGAACTAAGATTGTTTTACAGCCCAGAAACGTGGCCGCTGTGACCAGACCCGTCTTACCTTGGGGCAGTTCTCGCAAGGGTACCGCCGTTGTTCTCCGTGCTGGGTCACTCGATGTCTGGCGAGGGTGGGTCTCCAACTGAAGGTGCGAGGACACTGGTCACACTTGTACTGGTCAGGGGGGTAGCGGTGACACGACACTAGGTGGCCGTCCAACCTGAAACAAACGGGTGTTAGGAGAGCGGGTAACACTCCTTAATATACACTGGTGGTCGGATTTTGAGCACAAACACTGGAATTAAAGGACAAAATTTAAAAAATGTCAATAACATTCATCCTTGTTATCATGCCCCAGTAATTAATGAAACCATTGAAATTATTTTTACCAACATGATCAAGTTCATTTTTTTAAATTAAATTAATTCATATTCAATATTATGCTCACTGATTTATTGTTTGAACTATTTAACTTTTCTTTGACCTACTTAACTCTCAGCTTTTTTTTTGGCCTAGGAAATTTCCTGACTTTCTCTGTCCCTTAACTAACAAATAAGAATATTTAGCACCACGAATTACTACCCGTTTGAGTTATACGCTTAAGTACTAATTACGTTAATGGGTTAGGAATTGGTAAGGTTTAATATAGAGGAAGTTAACCCACATTTGACTGGAAGGAGAGTGGAAAACCATTTAAGAAAAACCCTCCCCCGTTCACCCGAGAGAGATTCGAACCTCCATCGCCGCATTATCGGCAGTCTGGCTCAACAAGAAACTAGCGCGTTAACTGACTACGCCACCGAGGCGGGTCCCCAATTAACTTTCTTTAAGTTTTCTTGGCTTGTGAAAATCTTAGAATTTTACGAGAGTTAAATTCTTTGAGGTTTTAATTAGCTAAAAAAAAAAAATCAGTCACTGGTAGGCGGGCGGATTAAATGTCTGGCTCATATATTTTATTTTACCGGTTACTGAGAGGTCATGGTTCGAATCCCATATGGGTCTACTGAGGGTACTTTCTCATAAAAGGTTTTTTCTTAAAGAAAATACGAATACATTTCCTATAAATTCCAACTTCCTCACCCAAACCTCATTTGCATGATTAAAATTCATGTGGCCCGGACGTTAAGTAGAAAGTCCGACACCCTAACTCCGTTGTTAGTGTGTCTGTCTACTGAAGTAAGGATCCCGAGTTTAATTCCCACCATGGCCTAAAACTTATCATCGGTGAAACGTGGGTTTTCCTTTCACGGTGATAAATTAATGCCCGGGGGATGGATGTTGTGTCGATTCTAGATTTAAGTTATTTGGTAGGTTATGTATTGATATAATCATTCGATTTAGAAAGAGCACGTTAAATATATATAATAAATTAAATGGTTATTAGAACGCGGCGGAAAACCAAAATCTGAAAATATCAGTTTTTTAACCGACTTAGTCAATTTTTTGAAATGTTTATCTAATTAATCAAATTTTGCCTGGTCTATTAAATTCGTTGTTTATTACTTGATCTATAATATTTACTCACATTTTCCTGAATTAACAAATCTCTGACTTTTCCTTGATTTCCCCTGACATTTTTTTCCACGTCTCCTCATTTCACTAGAAACTCTTGCGAGAAGTTGTCCGTAGCATCCGCTATTACGGACTATGAATAATCTGTATGTCAGAGGTGAGAGACCGTGGGAGGTGAGAAGGGGAGTTAGGTTAAGTGTGGGAAGTCGTCCTACCCTGGGAGTTGGACAGGTGGCCGCTAGGGGGAGGCGTCCCAAGAAATACACAGGCGACATCAAATTATTAAAAGAAGTAACGCCAACCAATGTGAACATAACAACGGGATATATGCACCTTTATAAAATGCACCTATCCTGCTTTCCCCCAATAAGTTGAAATATGCACATCGTTTGGTCGTATAGTAAGATGCGGCTCGTACCAACGGACATGTGGACAGAGGCGTCAGTCTCATATAGTTTAGTTTGCAAATGGGGAAATCCTGAGCCCAATCCTGACAAGATGTACTATACATATATTTTTTTGCCGAATCTCACTACCCGTTTGGGTTGTACTTAAATTAACTAATTACTCTAATGTGCTAGGAATGGGTAGGTTGAATTTATAGGATATATATACTCACATTTGCGTGGAGGAAGAGTGGTAAACCATTAAGGGTTGTCCACCCTCAGTATATTTTAACTAGATCTAACCTTGATATCCCCATCATCAGTGGTCTAGTCTTTGTGAGAGTGAAGCCTCAGACCATTTGACCACCAAAGTGGGTTAATGAGTTGATAATTTTCTAAATTATTTACCACTATAACTTAAAATTCAGGTATATTAATATGAAATTTGACCTTCTTAATACTTATCCTTATTAGAGAAATTATGTGGAGCTCGGATGAATAGTCAGACGCGGGGAAAAAACGTACACACACTCAAACAAGGTCATAATACTCGTTTTAGTCATTTTATCAATTAAATAATAAAAAAAACGATGCAACTAGCAATTTTCCGCGTATGACACTCGAAGTAACGCACATGTCACACTCTAAACCTACGGCATTAATATTTTATTGCTATTTCTCTTCATGCTCATACCCATCGCGTGCTCCTGAGCCATCTGACAGCCAATCAATGTCTCCCCCTTCATTCTCTCCGTCCACTTCATTCTTACCTCCGTTCCACTTTACTCTTCCTTCATACACGCGACGGCGACCACGCTGCTTTGGCGCAGTGTCTGGTGGCTTGACACTATTTGACAACAACGTGTCTAGACTCTTAAAAATAACCCTATCGGTAGGTACTACTCTTAAATAATCATTGAATTACCTTGAACCGCATGATAAACCTTACCAAATAATTGGGCAATATCTCCTTACTCGAATCGGTGGTCGTTCTCATGTTGAACCAGATGGCTCGGGAAGGGGCAGATCAGGGTTAGAATCTTGATTATGTATACTGAGAGTGCTTTCTTTTTTTCTAAATAGTTTCACACTTTTCCTGCACAATTACGCGGAAACATTCACAGTAAATTATATCTTCTTCCTTCCTATCTCATTAGTGTATTTATCCGTATAGCCCGGACGGCGTGGTTCATAAAAAATATGTGTATAAGGTGGGATGGAAGGAACACAAATTAAGAAAAGTATTAATGCAGTTTTTTTTTAATATTATTTTTGGGCTAAAACAAATAAGTACAGCTTTAGAAGATACATTCAGCTTAATTTTCTTTATAGTAATCTCAAAAGTTTTTGAAATTTGGTTATGAACATTGTGGAATTGCAATACCCTAATATAATACTCTAAGACTAGATTAAAAAGTAATGGGGAAAGTACTGTACATCTCCTTGTTTCAGCCCATTATACTCGTATATTCCGAAAGTATCAGATAAGTGACATTCAACCTGTACTTTGTCATGCGTATCAGTCAAATATATCTTAATTAGCTTGACAGGTTTTTGGGTTATCCCAAACTTAAATAAAATTCCTTATAATTTTTGATTCTTTTAACTTAATCATAGTCCTTTTAAAAATCTGTGTGTATTTAATATTACTATATGTAAAAAAATTAAAATGTATATATATATATATTAAAGCAATAATTTATTTACTATGTCAAAAAATATATTTTGCTAGAAAAACTGCAAAATTAGTTACTTTAACCCGCGTCCTGTCTATCCCATTGACAATTATTTTAACTGAACTCTATTTAAAATATAGTTTTCGTTTGTAACTTCAAAACGCAGCATAACTTTGACCTCACCTCATCGGTAAACACACGGACTAAGGTGTCATTCTCCTCTTATCTGGTTTGTTGGTAGTAGAAAGGCCAGAGCTATATTCCAGCTCGGGTGTACTGAAGGTGTTCTTTACTAAACTGTTAATATTTTCCCTCACGTAAATGCGGACACACCTTATTTAAATTATACCCGTATTACGAATGTTCCATTAGTTTTAAAATAGGCCGGATATGTGGTATGAAGCAGTACACCAGCGAAAAAAAAATATTTATGCACTATTTATATCTATCAATGTCAAATAACGTCTGAGTTTCTTTGGTTAGAATCGTATGAGTTATTCGGAGTTCACCACAAGTGCAGTACAAAGTAATAAATACCCGCTCCTTGCTTTAAAATCCTGTTCAAATAATATCATAAAATCTTATCAACACATTCCTTTGAAATTAACTGAACGCAGCCTGGTTTACATTCATGCTTTAGAAGTTGCATCCATTCTATCTCACGGCGTTTACCGTCTTTGAATAAAAGTGTGAATGTAGTATATTTAAAAAAAAAATTATTACTTAGGTATTTAACGCGCACTTCACAACCCCACGGATTGGTTATATCATCACACGAGTCAAACTGACTTAACCTAATACAATACACCTGCTACTACACACTAGGCCCTAACGCCTAGACATTCCCTAATTGAATAGAAGGACGGATATATATATATATATGTATGTATGTATGTATGTATGTATGTATGTATGTATGTATATATTAAAATGGTAAATACATGCTTAGGCATCAGCCAGAATCAAACAATGCTTCTCTAATCTAGAAGTTGATCACTTTAATCAATTAACCACGGGACAGAAATGTATCAAAGGAAAGTCATTTTCAAAATTTAACGAAAGAAATAGTCATTTTCGAAATTTATCGATTGAAATAATTATCTTCGAAATGTATCGAGAAAAATAACCATATTTTCAAATTTTTCGGCTAGGTACATTAATTTATTTTTCTAAAAAAACAAATACATACTCATCATCTATTATTTATTCTTGTATGTTTGCGAAAATGGTGGTCGTAGCTATTATAAACTGCTGTACGCACTCCACTATAGGTCTATGATGTGTTGTTAGATGTTTTAGAAAAATAGCAGTCGTGGCCATTATAGTTTGCTGTATATACTCTACCATATGTCTATGATTTGCTGTTGGATGGTTAGTAATATTACTGCATCTAGAGGTATTATAATTTGCGGTGTACACTCTACTATACGTCTATGATTTGTTGTTGGATACTCGGTAAAGATGGCAGTCGGGATTATTAAGAGTTTGTTTACATTTTCTAACCAAGGAATGAGCACGTTCTAAACGAGGTCCAGCTAAAGCGACGAGTAACGATGAGTCGTTACGAGTCGTCATAAAAAGATAAGTGTAGGTCCCTTAGTAGGGTCACTCCCCTCTTCCTCTCTTCTCTTGTTTCTCAGTTTCTTCTCTTCAAACTTTCTTTCTTGTGGTAGTTTATTTACTTCGCGTTGTGCTGGCACATTTAATTTTATGAGTTGAGGTTTTTTATGGAAGCCCCGCGTGTTGGAATACCTTGGGTTTTTTTTTTTAGCAACAAGCTATTACTAAAGAAAGAACAAATCAAAATATAAATTAAATCAAAGGCTTTACTTATGTGAATCTCGGATATTTTGTCCCCTTGGCTTATAATAACCTAAAATGGGAGAATTGAAAGAAATACATTTGATTGCTTTTGTCGTTTTCGGTTTTTATTGACACTAAAAATATTGATTGTATTTATTTATTATTATTTGTATGCTTGTTTGTACTTTTACAAAGATTGTAGTGAAGGGTAGGTGGTGATTTGGGGACTCAACCATCTCCCCCCTCAAAATATATTTTGATAATGTATTCTTCCTCAATGGCTAGGCTTGTAGCATACTTACATTTACTAACACCAACAACACTAAAATTAAGTTGCATCAAGAGAGATTTAAATGTTTATAGAAGTCTTGCAATCTCCCATCGAGGGAATTAGCCACAAGCCATTGAATATATCACCCCCTTCCCCAAAAATAGATTTTTTGGTACATCCCCAACCTTTGCTATTGTATCTGCATTGTACGGTACTGTACAACCAAATTATTTGAATAAGAATAAAAATAGGCAGAGTTTGTGATATGGTCTAACACAACACAATGTTTCCAAAACTGTAGAACTTGTATCACTAGGGATACACGAAGAATTTGAGGATATACGTGACACACCACTGAATTTTATTAATCATGAAATATTAAATATAGTAAGTATTATAAATCATTAATGCAGATTTAGACGGAATATTGTGGAATTTTGTAAACCTTTTTTTCGCTCGCTCAATGAGATTAACGCCCAGAGGGTTCGTTGTGGTGACCAAATGACACCCTTTTTCTGAAAATGTTGGCATTACCTTCTACAACATGCGGTGGCTGCTCAGTAAACTTAAAGCTCGCTTACGGGTTGAAGACATGGAGTTTTTTTTTTTTTTTACACAACTTTGATTACCTTTCCATCAATGATTTACTAACTTTTGAATAACCGTTCTTACTTTGTTTTATAAAATGGCAACTATTTTACCTTTTATTTCTATAAATATCTAAGAGTCGTACGATGGACAAGCCATGGCTCCAAAAGAGGTATGCGACTGATGAAAGTTTAGAAAACTTAGGTATAGCTAAACTCTTAGAAGTCACTCTCGCAAAAGACTGAGTATTCATTCAGTATCGAGGAGGTCGAGTTTTTAATTATGGCCGGATGTACTGAGGGTTTTTTTTCTTAAAAGGTCCCCCACTTTCTCCTCACCAATATGCGAGTACATTTCCTCTCAATTATACTTTCCTTAACCATAACCTATATTTGTATATATGGGTGGTAGACGCAGCGCAAAGAAATAAATATTTTTAATACATTGAAAATAAATCCGAATTGGCAAGATTTGCAAAACATTTCAACTGAATTTGATAGATAAAAGATTTTAATATTCGATATAATCATTAAGTATTTCTAAATGATTAGTTATAATTTTGCCAATAACGTTATAAGCTAATTAATATCTAATGTATGGATGAAGAGGTCTATCTTATAGTGAAGAAAGAACGGAATAACCTAAAGAAAGATAATCCTCGGTGCACCTATAAGGGTTTCAAACCCTTACCTTCTCATCAATGGCAACCAAGTGCAATACGAGCCCAACTACTTAGAACACTCTGCCACCGCTAAGGAAAATTCTTTGATGTTTAGAACAAAGCTTAACAGGTTTACATCTGTACACTCTTTTTAACCTGCCAGATCTTAGGTGGAGTTATTACGATATGGACATAATCTACAGGCTGCACCATTTCAGTGTAAGCTGAGGCTACAGTAGATTTTGTATGGATTAATTAACCATGTGACCTTGTATGCCATATAATCAGATATAGAATATTGTTTGATATGAACCAAGGAGATATGGCCAACTTCTGTCGTCAAGGATTAGTTGAAAATGTGTGATGTGAAACTAACACCAACTCTAAAACTCTTTAGGGTACCAGTTAGCTTCTATAATATTTACTCTTGCTTCGGTGGTGGACGGACTGTACAGTCTTTTCTAAGAGAATATAGAATTCTTGAAATAAATATGAGTGAATATACAAGGAACAAAAGGGTTATATACTTCGTCCCCCATTGCGTTTGGAGATATAGAAGAATTAGTCCAACCAGCAGAGCTTTGTAGCATTTAATAATTAGCATTAAGACGCGGTGCTAAATATTATTATTATTATTAATAATAATAATTAGCATGACCTGTAGGTGCGGGTGTAGGTTAGTCTGTCCCGCAGAGCATTTATGTAGCATTTAGTGATTAGCATGACCAGTAGATACAGGGGTAAGTTAGTCTGTCCCACAGAGCATTCATGTAGCATTTAGTGATTAGTATGACCAGTAGGTGCAGGGGTACGCTAGTCTGTCCCGCAGAAAATCCACGTTGTATGGATTGCTGTGCTCCACGTCTTACTACCCACACAGGCTATTCCCATATTTTCACTAGAGGGTTGGAAAGTTAAATATTAGAGTAAATGTATTTGCGTGAAGGGAGGATGGAAAACTATTAAGTAAAACAAAAATACTCAGTACATTCAACCGGGACACTAGCCCCAACATCTCTGTCAATAGCAATCCAGTAATATTGCAAAACTGACGCCTTAGACCGAGGAAATCATCGATGCGGGATATGGACTGATTAATACCACAAGTAGAACTAGGGTTGGTTTATTCCGTTTACACATAATTTGTGTTTTAGGAAATAATCAAGACATATGTAAGTAGTCCATAGGGTTTGAGAACCGAGTGTACAAGTAAAGAGTGATTCACACAGTCGGTGAAAACGCAGAAGAGTATGTGCTTGAGTAGCGATGCAATTCACACGATAACAAAAATGTATACCGAGACAGAATTCTTTATAACGCAAACTTAAAACAGCTGATTAGCAAAATATTTAATTTTCTAGTAAATAAATAGGTATTTTAAATTACAATGGATTAGATAGCGAAGCTATTATGTTTGAGAATTACGTTTATAGCCGCATCTCAATATCATATTCTTATTGAGTCGAAGGTCGCTAGTTGTTTGATAGCGTGTGATCTTAATCGATCACACGTATGTAGCTGACGTTTTCCAAACGTCCATTAGAGACTCTGCCTTAAAATATGAGTGAAGAATGACCCTGAGCACGGGCCGATTCCCGGACAGCTCAGTGGTTAGAGCATTTGTGTACTAAGTCAAAGATCCCGGGTTCGATTTCTGTGTCCAGGTGTCATTTTTCAATTTAAAAAGAATGTTTAGTAATTGCTATGATATGTGTTTCCTAATTAATGTGTTGTGTAAGGATTGGCTCAGAACGAGAACACACGCGTTTCTTTAGCGAGTTAATAATAATAATAATAATAATAATACTTAGCACCAAGCCTTACTACCCGTTCGGGTTATACGTTTAAATACTAATTACGCTAATGAGTTATGAATTGGGAAGGTTGAATATAGAAGAAGTGAACCTGCATTTGCGTAGAGGGAGAGTGGAAAAACATTTAGGAACCACAACCGCCAGTTCACTCGCGCGAGATTCGAACCCCAATCTTACTGTCCTCGGCAGTCTAGTTAAACACGAAACTAGCGCGTTAGCTGACTACGCCACCGAGGCGAGTCTTCAGTGAGTTGTCAACCTCGGTAGTCTTAGGATAAAATGTTCGCATCAGTTCCCGATGTTCGTGAGTTCGAACCCAGCCATTTTCAACGGATTTTTCCTTGAACGATATAAATCCGTAGCACATCTTCCTTTGGAGGCTAAGGGGTGACCTGGCGGTCTAGAGGTAGGTGTCAGACTTCTATGCTGGCGGCCGGGGTTCAATACTCGGTCCCGGCATAGATTTATCTGATTACCAAACCCTTCCTTCACCTCTGACAATACATTTTGTGAATGTGGGGAAAGCCAGGCCTCCACCGTGGTTCGGATTCCACGTTAAACTGTAGGTCCTCCATTTAATCTCACAGTCACCCTACCATTCATTACACATTATCTTAAGTGCGTATAACCCGAACGGGTAGTAAGACGCGGTGCTAATAATAATAATTCGGAGGCTAAGTAAAGCCTTCAGTTTCATGTCTAGTGTGGCATGTAGAAGAAAGCTGAAAGGTATGTGAAAATACCTTTCCCGGCAAAGGAGATAAGTCCTTCAACTATCGCTCATTACCATTTTAGTGTGTTGATATAATCAGTCGGTTTATAAATTGCACGCTAAATACCTCAAATAAATTAAAAATGAAAAATTTTAACAAGTGATTTAAAATCATTTCTCAACAGTAGATGCAGCTGTCTAATTGTATCTTGCTTCGTAGGATTATGCTCGTATTGCATTGGTTGGTTTAGACGCATGCACAATGATCGAGTTCGTTTATGATGAGATGTTATTTTTGGTTCTTCCACTCAAGTCTTATGGATAAGCGCAGGCATAGCAGATATCGTTTCTACTAGACCAGACTGACCAACGCAGTTCACACTGATTTTTTTTGTGATTGGCTTGGGACTTGTAACGTGATCAGATTTCAGTTCAGCTCAAATATTTTTAAGTGAACGTGTGAATCCACATTAAAGGGCTTATGACTGAACTTACTGTTCCAACTCGGGGAATTCCCTGCTGCAGACGATACAGCGGCAGTCTCCTTCCTCGAAGTCAGCATCACGATCTTCGTCAAGGGTCTCGGAATGCAGGGATTCTGTGGACAAACAAAATTGTATTAGGACTTTAACCCAGGGCTGTACCAAGATTATCTGGTTAAAGAGGAGGGTTGTTATCTGCGTTAGCTAGTCTGAAATCTCTCAACAGTAGGTGACGAGAAGTTTTTTTTAAATATTAAATACTTCTTGAAGCAATTTAAAGTGTTTTTAAAAACATAATTAAGGTTGTATGTGTTATTAATTTTTTTAAGGCTCCAATTAATTACATGCTTTGGAAATGAATGGAATACAAAAAAATAGATTAATAAAATAAATTCTTGGGTCCTTTCTTCCCATCCCCCTCCCCTTTCCGGTACGGTCTTTGCCTAACCTTACATTAATCATACACATTCACTATTTATTTAATTTTTTTATTCAATTCATTAAAAAATGATAGCCATATTCGTGGATCGAGTACGGGACGTTTGACTTTGAACGCAAATGCTCTTCAACTGCGCCATCATGGTTCTTCTGATATTGAGAGCCATCTTTCACTATTTGTTAGTGTATTGAGTCTATATGTGGCAGCAACTAGTGAAAGATGGCCCTGTATACGAGATGAACCAGAATGGCTCAGTAGTAAAGCATTGGCGCGCAAAGTCAGAAATCCTGAGTTTGATTACCTTGTCCAGAGTGTAGTTTTTCCCTTAATTAAATTTGATTCAGCTATCAGTATTGATCCTGTGGTGAACTATAACGTATCAGTTTGTGATACACATGAATTAATTGTTCCTACTATTTATCAATTAATTGATATTTTACATCTAGATCCAAGGATAGAGCTCTGGATAACGTACCAAAAGTATTACCACCGAGCTATCCAAGATTTGTAAAAGCTATATCCTTCACTAACAATTTAAGAATCTCGTCTGAAAATCAACAAAATCATTAACTCTGTTTCAAAATATTCGTACGTCAATACGGGTGTTGTAGCAGCTGTTATTTTTGACGAAGGAATTAAATCTTGACATCTGTATGAGGTTTTTTTTAACGTTGATTTAGCTACATTTATTTATTTTCTCGAAAATACATTTTCACTTTTGATCCCTTAGACTTATAACAAGTATATTAAGAGTATTAGTGAGCTTTCTTTTGCTACCTATTGTTCTTCTACACTACTATGTTCCCAAACATTACTCCAATACTTCTTTTCTCACAAAACCACCACTCACAGAAAGTCATTTAATTTTATTCATGTCAACAATGGTAGCTATAATCGGTAACCTCCATCTATTATAACAGAATTTCTTTAGTGTTTTCATTTTTTTTGTCAGCATATTTGTCATATTATTTTGGAATTAAGTAAAAATACGATGTGACGTGGAGTGAACTTTATGAGACACAATCTCAACAATAAGAACAACGTTAACTTCATTGTTGTTACCACGAACTTTGACTTATTTCTAGAATCTCTATCCATTATCACGTCATTTTGTAGTGAGAAGAGATGGAGAGAGAAAACAAAATATATTTTGATTAATGTCAGCTCCCTTATATTGATGATCACAACGGGTTTTGTCCCCGTCCATCTTGGGAGACCTCCTGAAACCACCGAATATAAAGCGACATTGTTTGCCTCTAATTTCCCCCTTCCCCGCCATTTCCAATTCACCGTTGAAACCTAGAACACCACATCATACAAAGCCCTGCCAGAGACTATACCGGAGGGGGACACAACTTGATTCAACCACATTGACACCGAGAAATGACTTGAGCTAATGGAACAAGACGCCTACTGGAGAGACTCATAACTATATGTAACGCGGCTGAGAAACTACGGTGGCTTTCTCAAACCGGGTGTTTACAAAACTAGACAAATGTTGTTTTAACAATTAGGAATTATATCTGTTTTAGAATTTTAATTAAATACTAAATTAATACATTATGGTGTAAGGGCTACTTTATAGATACTCCAGTCATGTTAGCCTCAAAAAATCCGTTTTGGTGGAAATAATTTACATAATTTTGAAATTTAATACACAAATTCTTGAATACTATGAAATAAAATATTCGTAGAGTTTCCTCTCCTTCAGCGGAGACTTCATCCCTAACCTTAAAAAACATCCCCAAACGGTTAACATGTGTGATTTTCCCCAAATATCTCGTACATGGCACATCCCCTGAAATATTCTATTTTTAATCAAATTGACTAAAAAAAAGTTGTACAAAAGATTTTCAACACAGTTTTTCGTTAAAGTTATTGTTCGCGTAGTATAGAGGCCGGCATTAGGGGGTATATAATGGTGCGCAGCGCACAATTCAATTCTGACGCTCTTGTTTTCGTAAATAATTAGCGAACGGATAGCTTTTCGTTAAAAAAATGCTCACAACTAGTGTTGTAGACCGAAAAATTCCCTGTTAGTATAGTTAAAAAGATTTTTTTTTCAAAACATCTTTTTAGGTATTTTTGGATAATTTTGTTTGACCTCAAAGCAGTTTATTAATATTTCTGTAACATGTGTTTGTATATACATAATTATGTGTACGCGTATAATAGTTTATGTATTATTTTTGTATTTATTTATATATATGTATATACATAATATATACTTTCATATGTGCCTGCAAATTAGGGCATGGCAAGCGGCGTGGCTGTGTAAAAGCGGGCTTACGCTGATCAACCATGTGCACTAACTGTCAAGGCCAAGAATGCCTCAATTCTGAAATTGAAGACGAACCACCTAATGATCTTAGCATGACTGGCGAAGAGGACGATTTTATCGATTAATACTCCTTTGACAAATACTCATGGGTAATAGTAAACAACAAAATAATGTATGCAGAAATCGTTAACAATAGACAGATAATTAATAGTTTATGTGGTATAGACCGATTAGGGAATACACTTTTTTTTAACGTGCCTGTATCTCTACCTCATAGGTGGTACGGAAAAGAGTCTGATGTACGACGAATTTCTATCTGACAAAACTAAACAGAATGATAAGAACGACGCCTGGAAACGAGGCTTGAGCCAAAGGTCCTGGGTTTTATTCTCATGTCTATGTAGCATTTTTCAATTTAAAGAGTATAATATTTAGATGCGGCTATAACCCTAATTAACAAATATAGTAGCTAGTTTATTTATTCTATCAAAATAATGAGAAATAAAAGAATAAATATACATATTAAAATCTAGTAATAAATATGAAAATTGTGTTGCATAATTTTTGTGCGAAAATTTGTTGCCGTCAATTTTAATAGAAATATATTTTTCAGGCCATGTACCATTTACGGGATAGTTCTGGTTTCTTTCATTAATAAGGGATGAAGTCCCTACCAGGGAAGAGGAAACTTGACAGATATTTGATTCTACAGTACTCAAGAATGTGTGTACAAAATTTGAAAACTATATAATTTATTTATGCCAAAAGTTTAATTTGACTCGACTAAGAGGTTTTAGGAGATTTATGAAAAGAATTGAAAGGGATGATTTGTTGAATTTGTTGTTTCTCCCCATCCACCATCTTACTCTGCCCTCCACAATGTCCTGGAAGAGGGAACAGGTGGAGGAAGTATACTTTTGCAACATATTAAAAAATATATATTTAGAGAGATTTTTTACGGTGTTTTTAACACTACGTCTTACTAACAGTTAGGTTTATATGCCTATGTACTAATTACTCTAATGTGTTAGGGATGAAGATGGCTGAATGTAAAGGAAGTGTACCCACATTTGCGTTGACGGAGAGTTGAAAAACCTTTAGGATAACCACCCTCCATACACTCAACTGGAATCGAACCCTTTTCTACCCATTGTCAGCAGTCTAGTCTATTGCGAAAGTACAATAGTGTTATTTTGCTGAACATTGACGGAACATGATCAATCATTTAAAATAATGATTATAGAAACTCTTACGCAAATTTGATACACTTTTGTTGAAATTAAACTTAAGGAATAAGCTAGAAAACCGCTGATCTTTACTGTGATATTTAAGGTGTAGAGAAATAAGCTCATCACATAAAAACTACATGCAGCACACACCGATTTCTGTCCTACAACGCACTTAAACGCATTCAATATCACGTCTCTATATTCATAAAAGGATCCCGGGTTTTATTCCTGGAAGGATCTAAAATGTAGTACAAATTGATATTGTTACCGTATTTCAAATTGATAAATTTATGATGAAGTGTTTGGTTGTTGTTTCTGTCTTAAAATCTCGTTAGGATAAGCTGCTCTTAGTCAACACTTAACGGTCACCAGTCGGTCTACCTCACTAAGATTCAGGGCCCGAGTTTAGGTTAAGTTTGTATCTCATTCATAGACTTATTATTACTAGAGCGCTGAAATTCTCTACAACTTAACAGAGCCAACATAAACTACAACCCACCACACACCCCTCAATGTCGTCACGGCCACAAAGAGATATTGGACGTATCTGGCTCCGTATGCATTGTCTAGTAGTAATAACTATGTTCACAAGTTTGGATTCAAGTGACCTCAAAGCCTAATCATTTTATTACTAAGGTGGCCTATTATACCTAAGCCGTTCTGTAGCCTCACTTAATAGCTTCCACCTTAGCCCGTCCATAGCCATCTCTTCCTCGACCCGTCTTTCTCTCTTACATCCCTCTTTCCAACGTTTATCCATCTGTTTCTCTGTCTACCCTAAAGTATCTTTACTTCTGCACGTCCTTAGTATACATTATTGATTAATGCCGTCTAACAACGTGTCCCCACCACAGTAAACTCGCAGTTAATCGAGGTAATTGGGACCGGGCCTTCCTCGGATACGAAAAAAACCAACTC
Organism: Timema poppense; assembly: GCA_902141375.1. Taxonomy (NCBI): domain Eukaryota; kingdom Metazoa; phylum Arthropoda; class Insecta; order Phasmatodea; family Timematidae; genus Timema; species Timema poppense. Next base: position 185,023 of record CABFOV010000200.1, read on the forward strand.
TGATGATACAGAGGATGTAGAATTTACAGGTTATAAATCACTGCATTTGTGTACATTGTTTGTAATTTTCCAATTATTAATTCATTAAACCACATTACTAATTTTATATTGTACCTATTGTATACAATATTTAATTATTGTATAAATCAGAAACAGAATGAGTGCCTCTGTTAACAAGAAGCCTCGAATAAGCGGGGCTCAGATAGTGTCAAGTCTACTGTATCTGATTCTGTATCCTTTTACTAGCACTACTATGTCAGGATATGTGCACAGCTGACGTAATTCTCTATTCTTTTTAATCCTCCATCGGCCATTGTCATGTACGGGACCGAATGTGTTCATCGGCGCCTTATTCTCATAAACCAAAAGTATATTCTCAATTCGCTTTCTGTCCACGTTTCGCATTCATGTGTCAATACAGGTCTAATGTTGGTATTGTATATTTTTAACTTATTTTTCATTGATGTTAATGATAATTTCAACTTTTTTTTATGTATCGCATAAAATCTTTTTGTAGCTGTATGTTCTATTGGGAGTAGATCTATTATATTAGTAAACCTATTTTGTTTAACTGCGATTTAGATCATAAGTATTTAAATATGTGTCAACCAGGGTGATCTTATGACACGTTTTTATGGGTGTAGCTAGAATAAGGACTAAAAAATAAAACAAGAAAATTATAAATTAATAATTAAACCACTTATTAACTGAGTAACTGATAAACTATTAGTTAAGTGACACTAAAATTATATTTAAAGATATAATGAAAATCCATTAAATATTTTAAAATGTGTATATGTCTAAGTTGCATTTTTATTTATTTTCCCTGTTTCTTATATTATTTTGTGCAATGAAAATAACCTTAAAAGCAATATTAAAAGCTTCCAGAAAAGCTATTTATTTTGGTAAAGTTGTAAGCATAGTTACCCTCTTTATGGCACAATTGTCTAACAGACAACACAGTGTTGGCAGTACAAAGTGAAACAAAAAATATATCCAAGACACTTCAAACTAAGAACAGTGTTTAAGACCAAAGTAAGTTAATGGGAAAAGTAAATAGTAAGTACTTGTGCTTTTAAGAGAAAATATGGAAAAGCAAAGTCATAAAAGATGTACTACTCAGGAACTTTCAAGTAGAAACTTAATAATCAAACCCAATCTATAGGAAGTACAGTATGTACTTCAAAAAATGTACACATATATAGGCTTGATTATTTTATTGAAGAATATATTGTTTTATTAATTTTAATTGCAATTATGATAGTAAAGCTTATTTACACGGATATTTTGCCTTACTCTGTAACTTGGAACCAAAGGTTCAAACGCAAACAGCAAGGTTTATGTTTCCATTTAGTGATTTTAAGCTTTTTGCAAAGGTGAATAACAGTGCAGTTCCTATTAGCTAGCCAACCATTAGTCTTTAAATTTAATCCTTTAAATTGTTTCGAAGCCTTCCGATAGTAATATAAAACATGTATTTAATATATATTTAGTTAATTTGTGTTATAAGCATTGATACAAATTTGGTATTAAGCTTATTTGTGTGTTCATCTTCATGTATGTTCATGGAAGTGGTTTTATTACCATTGTCATTTCTATTATTATTATTAGTCTTAGACTATATTTTTAAAGTTTGCGTACCACTGGTGATGTGAGAACAAAACACCTGTTTTTAGATTGGTGCTATACGAATAAGTTTCATCGACCAACATATGAGGTGTAAGTAGAAATGTTAAGAAACAATATACTCCATTCTATTTGGATTCTCTATAGTGTCACTTCTAATGTATACTAAGGCGTATGATTAATACTTCGTTTTATTCTTCTTTATGTTTGTCTTCGTCTGGGCGAACATTAAAGAATGAAAGTATGACCGGGAGAGCATGTTTTGGTAGGAAATTGTAGTTAGTTTTGTTGGTACGGTAAAGGCTGGCATGTAGCTGGGGTGAAGGTGGAGAGGAGGCACGCGACATGTTTAACGAATGTTATGGAAACTACTGATTCACTTTACATAAAGATGTTAAAGTGTTCACCATTTTTACAATACTTCAGTTAAAATAACTTTATTAATTGTGTTGTTAATTACCTTAATTGTTTTTGCTTTTATAATTCGTATTTTTGTAAGAAAGAAATTGATATTTTTTTATATATCTTGATAGGATGAATAAAGTTATTGTTAAATAATTATGGGACTAAACTTTCGAATTTGTGATGGATGGCTTTGAAAACAAATTGATCACATATTTCATATATATATATATATATATATTCTTAAATGTATTATCAGCTAGGATTATTTTTTTAATTTATACATTTAATTTAATTTGCACTTGTGATGATGTGGTCCAAGGCTTCAGTCTCTCAATAAAATGTGTCGCAAGTGGTGGAGGGCTTCATATTCCATGTTCGAATCTCTGCAGACTAAACTGGGGTGAATTTCTATATGTGATTTATAACTGGAGTTTTTCTATTCTCTTTCCACACTAATTCTGGTGAATTTTCTCTAAGTCGCCCATTTCGGCTCCACCCCTTAGGTTGTCATTAATTCCCTTGATGTTGAATGTACTAATTGAAGATAAATTAAATCAAAGCACAAGACCTTGCACCAAGAGTTTTATATTTGTGCAGAAGGAACGCTGCATAATATAATACGGAGTTCTTGTATACCAATAAAAATAACATGTAACATTTCAAATTCAAATAATATACGGTACCAACCCAAATTTGTATCAATAGTTTATGAGAATCTTACATCAGAATAAAATATTTGGATACCCAAATTAAAATTAAACTCAGCATTTGCATTTGGTTTCTCTGAGGATCTTCAATAATTGCTTGGATAATATTTGGTGAACCAAATTAATATAATTTAATATAGCAATTATATAAAGATTTCATGAATTTATTTAAATCATATTGTATTTGAAATAGAAGAAAATACCATATTCGATAATAATTGCTACGGCTGATTGATGATTCAGATACATTTTCTACTAAATTAAAAATGAATGGTGCTACACAATAATGCATACGTTCTAGTCTATTATAATTGATGATAACATTTTCAAAAACTATTTTTCAGTAAACTACACCTTAATAAATTATCCTAGAAAATACACACTTTATTTAAAAATTATTTATGAAACAGTCCTCAGATGTATCTTTTAAAACCAATTATTGCTATGGCAATTTTTCAAAAAATATTTGTCTATAAACTAACCACAAATGATATTTCTTCTTAGAAAAATGAATATAGCCTACATTATTATTAATTGTGGGAAACTCAAACTACCCATTTAATTGTTTTTAAATTAATTAAAAGAATTAAATATACTTACACAAATGTTTTAAATCAGATATTAGTACCCTTAATTTGAGGGCTATAATCAAAATAAAAACTCCCAGCATCTAAATATCAAGATTGTACTGTACAAAATCGATCAAACCATTTAATCTGTGGCCTCAGAGACAGGCAGAAATACAGACATGGAGACAAACAAAATTGTAAGTCAAGCTTCATCATAACTTAATATCAAGGTAGAACATTTTCACGAATGCAATATTCCTTAATATGAGGAAGTAAAAATAAATTATGAATGCATTTTTTGTTTTCTATAATAATTGTTACGGTGTATTGTACCCATAATATATTATGGACCTTTCTAATTGCATTGACAATAAATTAAGATCCCCACTATATTTCTAAGAAGTGAACAGGTGCTCTTTTAGGTGCAACAAACATCAAGAAATGTGTACAAAATGTGCGATTTTATTAAAATTTCATCATTACCTTAACAATGTAGGTAAAATAATTAAAATAATATTTTTCAGACCACACCACTAATTTAGTTTTAGTCCAACAGTTCACCTACAGTAAATAAACATTATCGCCACTTGTTAAATAACTATCACTTCCTAAAAAATCTTCATATATACATATTTACTGACTATTTTGAAATAAAATAGAAACAATCGCACCACTGCCAAATCCAAAACATATCTTTCACCATTCGAAGCTATGTCACATTTAAAAACATAGTTTACGAATATTCTTACTTCCAAAATAAAACTAGAAACCACTCAACGCAGAAGCGCTATGATTGGTCAACCTGACACGTCTAATTTTTTTTGTCGGTATTTTGTGTGTGTGGTTTATTGTTTGCTATCTTTTCATACCACTTCGGAATAATAGAGCTCACATCAGGAACAACTAATAGCTACTTCAACGACACGTCACCGACTTTGGAGAGGGGTAGCGTATGGTAGTATATGAAATCTATAAGGGAGGGGGTAAGTCTGACTTCCGGACAGGAAGGGATAGGGGATAGTAGGATTGAGAGGGGGTAGGGGGAGGATTCCCGCGCTCACCGCGGTTTGTTGGTTCGGTCACGTGCTTTACTCTTACCTCTGACCCGATACAAATAATAGTAATGATATAAACAGCTGCTTCAACTTTGACCTGAGATTCATCAGGTATGACCGCTTAAATAGAGCGGGTGGTTTTTATTGTGTGTGTGTGTGTGTGTGTGTGTGTGGACAGACCTTCCTGTGATTATTTCATCTAACGATATGCACCATGAATAATACCTCTACCCGCTTCGTTGGCCGCATGGTCTAACGCGCTACTCCCGTAGTAGACTAGATTGCCAATGACGGACAGATCGAGGTTAAAATCTCGGTCGGGTGTACTAAAGGTTTTTCCTCTAATGGTTTTAACTCTTTCTTCGTGCAAATGCGGGTACATTTCATCTAACTATAACCTTCCTAATCCCTAAAACTACTAACGTAATTAGTATAACGGGTAGTAAACGTGGTGCTAAAATAAATTCCTCCATACACTCTACATCGGTGAACACGCGGACTGAACGTCAAGCTCATCTAGTCTTGTTTGACGGGGAGATCAGAGTTTAAATCCCGGATGGTGTGGTGAGGAGTTTTTTCTTCTATATGGTTTCTCATTCTCATTTATACACATTCGAAAACAAGTCCTCTAAATTCTGCCATCATCATCCCTACCTTTTTGGTTTGTTAAATGCATATTTCTCTCTCAAACGGATAAAAAGACGTGATGCAAAGTAAATAATTCGTTGTATAGCTCTTGATAAGTTAAGTTAGTTTGAGGACGTGTGTAGATATATTTAGTTCCTATTTATGGTTTGGAATAGTGAAAAAACCAAAACCCTTGGATCACACTAATACTTATTTCAGTCATTAAGAAAAAGTGTGAACAATATTTTATTTTTCCAATTATTTTAGGTATTTAACTTGCACTTTCTGAACCGACCGCTTATACCAGCACAAAATAATTTCTATGAGCGAGAGCGAAAGGTTTTACCAATTTTGTCGAGAAATATATTTTCACATACCTTCCATGATTCTTTTAAATGCCACACTCAACATGGGACCGACGAATTTACCTACCCTCCTAAGGAAGTTGTGCCACGGATTTTTATCGCTCAAGGAAGATCCGTCATCTCTGCTGGGTTTGAACCCATGATCATAGGGTCCTGAGGAGAGTACTTTGCACCAAGACCATCAAGATATATCAGGGTGAGCAACGTTTGAAAATATAATTTGGATTGCACTATTTATGTACCCTTTCTTTAAAGAAATTTAGGACCAAAAAATATGTTTCTAGGGCTCCGCTACCTTTCCCACTACTTATTACATGTCCGAGTTATTGTAATATTTAAAGTAATGGGGCAGGGGTGATAGATATAGAGGAATTGTACACGCATTTGTGTAAAAAGATAGTGGGAAACCATTAAGAAAATAAACACCCGGCCGGAAAACGAACCCTAACCTCCACGTCACCAGTAAACCAGACTAAACTAGACTGGGCTAGGTACTGGAAGCACACAGGTCGTCTTTATGTACCTGCAAAACAGAACCTCATTCACAAGGTAGGTGCATCAAAAGCTCTTCATTGTTTGTAGTCTTTTAGCCCCCACATGGCAACACCGCAAGAAATGTATATTTTTCAGAAATTACAAGTACCGTGAGTTTCGTGAATTAAACAGTTATAGACCTAACCGAACCTATTGTCAAGAGTAAGGGGGTGGTTCCATGCAGTTTTATTATTTTATTATAATTATTGTAAGGATTAAGAGGGTTACCTGCCTCGGTGGCGTAGTTAGCTAATGCGCTATTTTCGTGTCGAGCTGTACTGCTGAGGACGGGGATATCGTGGTTTGAATATCGCTCGGGAGAACTGGGTGTGGTTTTTCCTAAATGGTTTTCCACTCTTCTTCCACACAAATGCGGGTTAGCTTAATCTATATTCAGCCTTCCCAATTCCTAGTCCATTAGCGTAATATAAGCAAGAGGGTTGTTTACAATATAAGTTTGCCATGTTGCCACGTTATGGAGCTGTTTTTTCCCTGTGCGCGTTTGTTAAAAGGTATAATGCGCTTTTGACCCATTTATTCTTGCGCTTTTGATATGAGGCTTCTCCATCTTATGCGCTATGCGATGTTCTCCGACAAGACTGACGTAATTTGTCCACTTGCTCACCCGTACGAGTCACGAGGGATATCAACGATTTAATACAAGCGACACGGACAAGAATAGTACAGTCGAAGGTGGCTGCTTTATTTGATAGCTCGTGATCTTAATAAAATCACACATTTTTAGCCGACGATTTCCGCACGTCCATCATAAAGTCTGCCTTAAAATATGAGTGAATAATTACCCTGGACACGGGACGATTTTTGTATAGCTCAGTCGAAAGAGCATTGACGTACCAAGCCAAAGGGCCCGGGTTCGATTCCCGTGTCCAGGTGTCATTTTTCAATTTTCAGAATATGACATCTAGATGGAATATTCCTCACTTAAAGCGTGAATAATATCTTTGGCTTTTTGATTTATATGTAATTCTATTAACTTGTTTAAATTTAAATAAAAATGATTTGTTAAGCTTGTATTTTCATCTCATATTTGCTCCTTTCCTTCCTGCTTTAAATCAATTTTGTAAATGGATTCGTCTCTTCTTCTATTAAATAGGAGAAGTGACGATTTAGAAACTACTTTTATTACGCCTGATCGAGTTTCCATCCTCTAACCTATCTGTCAAAAAAGACCAAGTGCGATGCGAGTCTAACGCCCTAGACCACTCGTCCACCATTAGGGTTCTAAGGGCACTCTCTGAAAAAACATCTTGAAGGAGAAATGATAGTATAAAGGGTTGATACCACCTATTGTATAAATCAGTGTCCTCCTCAAGTTCAGCTCCTCTGACCACAAAACCACTGGTGACGTAGCCAATAGAACTTGTTACGGTGTGTATTGGCAACACAATGATGGTAACTAACCGCCATCGCCCGCTCTACGATTGTAATCTAGTGGGCCCTGGTTATTGTGCGGGGCGGCCTTGTGTCAACATGGTCGCGGCGCGTACTCAGACCCGAGGAACTCATCAGGCAATCCCTATCATGCTCGGAGAACATGTATTGCTTGTGTACACACTGCAAGGGGCAGGGTGAGATCTGTTTACTGCTCAACAATGACGAGGAGAAACCATCACGCATGCAATGTGTACTGTCTTGTGGAGTTAGCAGTTGGAGTGAGAACACGATAAGTCACATACCTACCACATGATATGAATGCAGTGTGTACTGTCTTCAGGAGTAATAACACGCCGAGTCACAGATAATAATATTTAGCACCGCGTCTTACTACCCGTTCGGGTTATACGCTTTAAGCACTAATCACGCTAATGGACTAGGAATTAGGAAGGCTGAATTAAAGGAAGTGAACCCGCATTTGCGTGGAGGGAGAGTGGAAAACCATTTAGGAAAAACCACCCCCAGTTCACCCGACCGAGATTCGAACCTCGATCTCTCCGTCCTCAGCAGTCGAGCTCAACACGACAAGCGCGGTAGCCAACTACGCCACCGAGGCGGGTCAAGTCACAGATAGCGGGATATAAATTCGATGTGTATTATATTGTGGAGTTAACAGTTGGAGTGAGAACATGTTATGAGACACAAACCACAAAATATTCATGCAATGTTTAGTGTCTTGTGGGTCTAGCAATTGAAGTTGGAACACGTCAAGTGTTATATCTTGGGGAAACAGATAACGTTAAGAACGTGTACCATCTTATAGAGTTAAACAGTTAGCGTGAGAAAACACTAAGTCACAGGTCACAAATTATGAATGCAGTGTTTGATATCTTGCGGACCTAAAGCCTACTACGCACTAGTAAACATTTACCCAAAAACATTGTTTGCAAACATGTTGCCCTTGTTTTAGAAACAGTTGGTCAACTGTTACCCAAATTTTCCACAACTTTTTCCCAACTGTTGGCCAACATTTCCGACCACAAGCAACGTGGGCTAGTAGGTGAAATTGCTGATCTAAGCCGTGTGTCTCTTTTCATTATCCTGGGACCAACCATTTGTAAAATAACTTCAAAATATGAAGGAGATGTGTGAGTGAAGTTCCTAAAACCGCTTCCGTCTCTGATCTTCAGTTCTGTCAGAAGCTTATTTGCATAGTAGGAATCGTGTTGAAGCACTTTACAGACCCACCCCCGTTTTCCCCTTTTATATCTTCTTGAACAGCTCATACATAACTTCATTCAAAGCGCAAGCCATAGTGAGATCCTCCTCAACAAACATCTTTCACTCAACTGAAATCTGTAAGGGAAACAAATGTTTCATCATTGTAGTTTGGACGAGAAACAATGAGTCTTTTGCGTTTGCCAACAATATGTTTCCTATGTTGGGGAACAGTTGGGAAATAGTTGGGCAACAGTTGGCCAACAATGGTTCCAAGTGCATACTAAGCTTTAGAAAGCAAAAATACCCTAATACACGGAATAAGAATGTAATGTGTTCTGTATGCCATGGATGAGAGTCAATATTATTTTTGAAAGACAGCCCTATTTCTTTACCTCTTCGTGGAGTTTTGTGTTTGACTCCCGGTCGGAGACTGCAAGTGGAGGTAATCAACCAGTAAGTGGATGGTTAGGTCGCCTCTAGGCCTAATCAATCATTTCAAAATCTTAATATCACCATTGAATTAAATCTCTCAGACCCGATCATCTTGGCCATAATCAAATATATCCTAAAATAATAGTGTTGGGGGAAAAAAATACGTGAAGATTTTTTTTTAGCACCGCGTTTTACTACCCAGTCAGGTTATACGCTTCGGCTTATGTGATAATTACGCTATTGGGTTTAGGGATAAAGGCTATATTTAGAGGAAGTATACCCACATTTGCGTGGAGGCCGAGTGGAAAGCAATTTAGGAAAATTACCATCAGTACACCCGACTTAGATTCGAACCTCGACTTTCCCGTCATAGGCAGTCTAGTCTATTGTGAGTTGACGCCTTAGACCATCCGGCCACCGAAGCATGTTGGAGGCTATTGAATATCAATATTTTTATGATTTTTTCAATTGTTTTTATCTTTTAAGTGTTATTTGTGGCGTTGCGTAAATGTGGCATAAAAATCAACCACTTTGCAACAATTTCATAAATTTCACTTTAGTTTTAGTTTTTTTAAGTGCGACATTAATGAGAAGGGGGTGGGGTGTGGTATAGATAGGAATTTAAGTTCTCTGTATTATCTTTTCAAATACCCTGGGATTTCCCTGTTGTTTTTAATTTTTTTTAAATTTAGAATTTTTCAGGATTTCCCTTCCTAAAATCATCATAGTATATTATTCTCCGTGAAAAGTTAGCAGTCGATGCAAGAGTGGTCTATATTCAACGCCACCTTGAATATTGACTCACCCTAGTCCCC
>CABFOV010000200.1:194847-224267 GCA_902141375.1 Timema poppense
CCCTAGATCTGTAGGTCGGTCCCCCTGACCACTCGGCCACTCAAGGGACGGGAGAGATGGTATGGTTTCCGTTGAGTACCCTGGGTTCGATCCTGTCATAAATAAACCAGTCCCTGTCTTCCCCTCTCTTCCTTCCCTCGCTGCTATATCGCCCCACTACACCGACTTAATAAAAGTCACATCCGCCGACCCTTTCACACCTGGTCCTGTTTCCCATCTCCCCCTTCTCTGTTTAAGTTAGCCTCCATCAACCTTAACCTCCACCCCCTTACCTCGTGGACCCCTCATAACAACCCCCATCAGACCCGGAATCAATCAGTGTCCGGACATAAAAGTAAAATTAGAAGAGAAGTTCTTTTATTTTTCAGATTTATCGGCAAGATATTGCTCGGGTTTTATAAGTTAAGAGACCGACACTTTTGCTCAGTCGGTAAGGTGTCTGTTTACTGAGTTAGGAGTTTCGGGTTTGATTCCCGACATAACCGCAAAATTTATCATGGGTAAAATGTAGATTTCTCCTTTAAATGTGATCAATTAAAGGAGGGGTGGGGGTGTTGTGTCTGTTCTAAATTTAAGTTACTTAATAATCAGTTGGTTCAGAAAGTGCACGTTAAACACCTCAAATAAATTAAATATAAAGAAAGAGATGTTATTTTAAAACATAAGTCCTAACATAAAGGTTTAATTCGGGTATTAGGATTGAGAAGGGTAGGTCGAGAGGTATTGCACCTGAATTAGCGTGGAGGGAGGGTCCTAAAACCTCATGATAGAGACCATATATGCGGTAATCAGATAACTTACAAATTATCTTAACTACTACATACCCGAATCTAGCGCTTGGACATTCACTAATTGAATAACAGAACTAACCCATATAAAAATAGTAAATATCTTCATCAGCACCGCCTGAAACCGATAATAGGACCCATAGACTTGTGACCGGCCATTCTTATCCAAACACTGAGCTACATTATCAGCGCGCGAAAACCAAGGTACTCGCTTCAACTGTTGAGTAGAAGTACATTAATAATTCTATAAAATGACACGAAGGCTTGATTAGAGCTTTCAACACGACAGGACACACGGTGGGCTCGTGGATTAAGGCGTCAGACGTGTAAGATCTATTTTGCCAATGACAGGGAATTTGGTATTCAAATTCCAGTAGTTTGTTTTGGAGTGATTTTTAATTTATAGTTTTCAACTATCCCTCCATGCAAATGGTGTAAATTATATCTTCATATTTTCCCAAATTAGTATAAATATGCGGATAACTTTGATGGATAGCAAGAAACAATGCACACACACACACGAATTCAACAAAACAGAAAGCTTTCTACTCTGACCGAGAATCGAATCTTCTGTCCGTCTACGGGATTGACAGAAACCGTCACGCATGCCTCTCTTTTCCTCCCGCCAGTCGCGGGTTTGTCCGAGGCGCATGCGTGGATCGTCCCCCCTTCCCCGACCATTCGAACAATATCGTCTCTAATTCGAAAATCTCTCGCACCTGCGCAGTCGGAAGGCGGGCCTCACGTTTCCAAACGGAGCGTGACGGTTTCGGCGTTTCGAATTCAGAAAACCATAACGTCATTAGAACATTTGCCACTGTTAAAAAGAGATGGAAATATAAACCCCTGGACAACGGACTAAGAAAAAGATGATTATTTCGGATAGGATACAAACACTGAACTCTATGCTCAAAATGTATTTAACTGAAATACCATATGTTACTTAGGTTTCTGATGTGGACTTTAAACAGCGTGGGATACTTGGTGAAAGTTTTTTTTAAGTAAACATATACGGTTAAAACAGGTGTGTGTATCACTGATGTATGAGACATGTGTTTTCATTTAAACAAGTGAATTTTAAGTATGGATGTATAATTCAGTAGGTTAACCACGTATGTGTTTAACAACCGCTAAACCACAAACGTTCATTAATTCATTAACTTTATGTGAAATGTCTCAAAAAGTTTATGTTTTTGAGTAAATGTCACGTGTTTTATTTAATTAGTTTGAAGGGGTGTAGGGGTATGCGAAGCTTCGACTTGGCTTAGAAACAAACATCAGATTCGAATTCGCTTCGAAACAAATTCTGGCTTCGAAGCTTCACCAATAAAAATCTTGAGAGCTAAATTACTTCATTTATGTTCAATTACAGCCATTCTGAGCTGTTTTGTACATTACAAATAAATATTAATTTGGAAAAAAGCTTCAGTAATTGAATTGCATTTTGTGATAGTAACTTGATTTGTCAGATTAACACGAAATATTACAAACAATTGCACAATAAAAAAAATCCAAGTAATTTTAGTGCATAAAGTAATATAAATAACCACAATATAATATTTTTTCGAGCCTAAATTAACTAAAAAAATATATTCAAACTTCGATTCAGCTTCGCGAATATTTCATATATTCGATTCGATTCCACTTAGAATTTAAAAAGTGGGACTTCGCACACCCCTACAAGGGTGTTTACATTTTACTAGAATGTATTTTTGTACAACCCGCCCAACCATTGCGTCTTACTACCCGTCCAGGATAAACGTATATATAAATGGCAAGTAGTCATGTAAAAGGAACTACTTATTTATTTATCTGGATCTGTTTAAAGGTCGCCGACTACTCGAAGGTAAATATTCTCACACTGCTCTATTTCTTAGCGGAAATGGCAGTTCTTAAACTTCAAAACTTCTCAAATGAAATTCAATTATATTAAAATATTCTGTTAGGAATATATTTGTTAATAGTAATTTATTTTGATCACATGACTGCGACATTTTGCGTGAAACGTGCTTGAAAATTAGTAAGTTTTATATTTGCATGTTTTTTTAATATAAAACTTATTTTACTGGATTTTTAATTCTATAGTCATATTGATAACATTTTCTTCTATTTTGACCTGAATCTTATTTTGAAATAACAGTAAATTCAGTATTTTTGGAATTCTGAATTGCGTATCAACACTCCGATAGGTGGCACCAGGTAAAAATCAGCGGATATGTCAGCGTGGCTGGGTGGTGAAGAAAATGGACTGCAGTTATACGAGACACTTGTTCCATTGCAAGCAGTTCATTAAATAAATAATTATTTTATTTAGTATATTCTTTGATAGTCTTAGTTCTACAGTAGTTATGGATCTCTATAATTGTCAATTATCGCTCTCTTAGGTCCAATACAGTTTGTAATTCACGTGATAACATAAACTCGTATTTGCAAATAATAAAAATAAATAATAGAATTGTTTATTCGTTTACCGCCCTCTTCGGTGGGCATGCGGACTAAATATCAAGTTCATTTAGTCTGGTTTTCCTGTGACAAGAAGATCAAGTCTAGAATCATGGCCAGGTGTACAGAGGATTGTTTTTCCCAGCCCCAACAACGTAATTAAAATGTGCTTGAGTGTCAGCCGAACTGTTAGTAAAATGCGGTGAAAAATGTAACTTTTGGCGCCATCTTTTTTTAACTGTAAGGTTTTCGATAGTTATTGGTGTGTTGTTCTGATAATTGTGAATTATTCATGTAGCTTAGTAAGTTATTGAAATTATATACGATTTTTATGTTTAGAAATTCAGTCATGATAAGGGTGCTCCAGTAAAAATTAAACAATTGAAGGTTGAAAAATTACTCAATTTTTTTAATATCTAAATTTATGGCTTAGATTATATATATTAAAGGTGAAAAACAATAGATCAGTGTTGACAAATATTTTTATCCTTTGATCAATTTCCATTATTTCACTGGCCCTTTGGTATGAAACGTCCTTAAGGTGCGGCAGAAGGTAGTGCAAGTATTTTTTAGTTTTTGTAGAATATAAATTTTTTTGACTAAAATAAATCAAATATTTCTCCAGTAGCAACATAGAGTTTAGTTTTCTGCACGTGCTAATATCATCAGCTCTTGAATATCATTCAAGAATCTTGTAATTTAGTCACAACTTTTTTAAATAAAGAGAAAAAGTATTGACAACATTCCAGGACATCCTTGACCAATATTCAAGATCTGTTGATATTAGCATTTGCAGAAAACTAAACTATATATTACTACTGGAGAAATATTTGATTTATTTTAGTCAAAAAAATGGAATGCTATAAAAACTGTAAAAATACTTGCGCTCCCTTCTGCCGCACCTTATGTTCAAGCGTTATTAGCTAAGAAAGCCCACAGTAGAGGACGTAACTAAAATAAAAATAGTATTTATGTTTAAACAATTTATTTTAAAAACACCTAAATTAACTAACAGAATATTATTTTATGGTTCAATAGGTGTGAACTTTATATTATAAATCTCTTCAAATTTTCTCGGTCCCCCCTTTGTGAACTACTAATATATATCAAAAGGGTAAAAAAAATGTGATGACTTATGAAATATGTCTATAAAGTAGAACACATCTTTGATTAAAAAAAAATTTGGCCAAATGTTGGGCCCGCAAGATGAAAATAAATATCTTATATTATATTATCCCCTCTGACCATTGACCTGAAAATCTTGGATTTGATTCCCAGTTGTTTCTTAATTTGTTTGATAAAAGATTATTAGCTCTCCTCTTTTTCAACAGGTGGTAGGTAACTTGTCGGTTGTTGTGTTTGACAAATAATATCAATAGAAACGACGTAGAGGGTTTGACTCGCGGCTAATGTGGAAGACTACAACCTACGTCTTCAGTGAGGTTTATACTTTTTACATAATTACATCTTAAGGCTTATAGGTTAATACCGAGGAAGCTCATCTTAAACAATATCTTCCCCCTTTAAAGGCTATGTCTATAGTAAAATTACGTTAAAAGGTATCTTTGAAATATACATGTAATGAGGGATCGACAAAATAAGATTATTTTATAGTATTTTAAAAGTATATTTTATAGACATTTAGGATTCATTTAAATGAAAAAAATATCACTTTGTATTTAATTTACATTAATCAAAATTGACATCATCTGTGAAATTTGAGAGTTGACGATGAAATAGCTTAGAGTATGAATACATAAAAATAAATTACGTAACGTTTTTCACCCTTATCGGTGGGTACCCGGGATAAGTGTAGATTTTTCTTGACTATATTCACGTTTTTGTGAAAACCTTGTTTAAATAGCGTGTCGTATCGTATCAATCCGTGCAATTGACTAAATATCCGCTCAAAGATTCATTGCCCCCCTTTAACTCCCTCAAACCCTCCCTCTTAAATTCAGGAAATGCCTCTTACTTTAGAATGGTTTGGTGTTTCTCCACCCTCAAACACTTCCCTTAACTCCCCCCAATCCCTTTCCCAACTCGTGACAAGGCTATGACATGGACTGCCGACTTCCCAAAAGCCACCCGGTGTATCCTTCTTTGGCCAATTTTCAGCTTCGTTCCGACTAAATAATTAGATTACGTGGACGAAGTAATATGAAACGTGCACGGTGGGGGAATATCAGCCATGTCAGATTAAAAACAAACAAATTAAATTATATAAACCCCATTATTAAATAGTGCCAAGATCGATTGCTATACCTCAGTTTAGTCAAATATGAAAGGATGTGAAAAAAAAAATCTCATTTGAAAAAATAATAACAGCTAATTATCTAGTTGAATACAAAAATTGAATATTTTAAAAGTATAAAACAAGTAATCCTAAAAAATTGTTCAATTCTTCTTACAACAAAACAAAATGGAATGCATCCTAGTCTTAATTGTTAGCACACAAAATTATTAGCTTCGCATTTTGATTTCAGTTTTATTCTATTTATTCATTTTAATCATTTCATGCACCGCTTTTTAGGCCGCTACCCGTCATATATGTCCGCGCACTTACACTAATTGGGAAGAGATGAGGAAGGTATTTAGGGGGAAAAACTTAGTAAATCTGTCCGGGCTTCAAACCCTGACCTTATCCTCACCGACAAACTATACCAGACGAGGTCAATGGTTAGTCAAACTGTACACATGATTATATGATCGACAGGGCTCAGACTTTTATGACCTAGAAAATAATCAAAAAATGACTTATAAAAGGATATATAAATTCTAAAAAATAATTTAAAATTGTAAACAGTGACTCGAAATAAATGCTCACTACTAAATAAAACACGCACTTTACAAATGGAAACTAAAAAATATACATTATGAAATAAAAAGCCTTTAGCTCAGCAACTAAACTCTTTCATTCTGCTAATAACATTGATCCATAAAATATCTGCTTCATAAGAAATAGCTACTGCCTCCCAACGCAACCCTCTCCAGTTTATTTGCAGTCTCACCAGGGATTCTGTAGTTTCCAACCATACTAGTAAAGCTGGTACAAAAATAATTGTATACATTGTATTCTCATTCCGGCAAATGTGTGATTAAAAATAATGTTTTAATTATTTATTAATTTGTAGAATGGCAATAGTATTTAAATCTGTACTTATTCAACATAAATTCCCAATTAATATAAATAAAGTTAATAAGATTCACAAATTAGGTTGAGATATGTTTTATTTCTTACTTGGTATTTTTAGTATACAATGAAGCTAATATCAGGGGGATATGGTCCAAAGTTATCCCTGCGGGCAGAACGATTCTTTCCATTTATATAATTGCTATAGTGAGATTTTGGTTGAAAACAACTTTTAGAAAATACAAGCTTTTTTTTGTTGTTGTCAACCTTGATCATATTTTACAATATTTTTTGTATTATTTTATTAGTATATGTCAAGAGTGACAGCTGCTCAACCTGACGTATGAATACATTAAATGAGATCTAGTAATATTGCTAGCTGTCAGTTGAGAGCCTTCCTTATGCGATCTAGTGGTTGCTTTGGTGATTAAGTTTACCGAGTGTAAGGAGCAGGTTGTGTTAGTACGCGTATGATTACAAGTTGGGATGCGGGGGTGGGGGGGACAGAGAGGGGATGATAAGCTTAGGTGGGAGTGAAGAGGACGCGAGAATAGGTCAGTGTTTTTGCAGTTTTTATAACAAAACTTTTTTGCCAAAATAGATTTAAAATATTATTCCAATACAATCATAGAGTTTAATTTTCTTCCCATGGTCATTTCAGCATTTCTTGAATATTTGTCAAGGGTGTCCTGGAATGTAATGACAACTTTTACTCTTAATTTAAAAAGTTTCTCATCAAATGCTAACACGCTCATGACAAATATTCAAGAAATGCTAATATTACTATTTAGTAAATTAAACTTTATATTAATACTGAAGGATATTAGATTATTTTTACAAAAAAAAATTGATATAAAAACTGTGAGAACACTGACCTTTTCTCACGTCCCCTACAATCCAACTTTAAATGTAAAAGTGTTTTATGTGTCTGATATAATAACGGATAAGATTTGGATGTATAGTCTCATCTTTTATTTTAATATTATTATTATTATTATTATTATTAGCACAGCGTCTTACTGCCCCTTCAGGCTATACGCACTTACCATTATGTGTAATAGCAGGGTAATTGGGAAATGAAATGGAGGACCTACAGTTTAACGTGGAATCCGAGCCACGGTGGAGGTCTGGCATTCCTCACATTCACAAGATGTGATTAATACACGTCTTTTCAGAGGTGAAAGAAGGGTTCGGCAATCAGATAAATCTATGCCGGGACCGAGGATTAAACTCCGGACCCCCAGCACAGAAGTCTGACACCTTACTCCTAGACCACCAGGTGAACTTTTATTTTAATACGCTCCCTACTTTATTTCCAATTTAAGAATGTTTTCTAAATAATGTCTGATAAAAGGCAAGTGTCAATAGAAACATATAACAAACAACTGTCTCACTTCGGTGGCCGCGTGATCTAACGTGTCACTCTTAGAGTAGACTAAACTGCTGATGACGGGGAGATTGAGGTTCTAATCTCGGCCAGTGTACTGAGGTTTTTTCAAAATTGTTTTCCATTCTCCCTCTACTTAAATACGGGTACATTTCCAATTAATATAACCTTCCTGATCCCTAAAACAATTTACGTAATTATTACATAAGCGTATACAACCAAAACGGGCAGTAAGACGCAATTCTAAAAAAAAAAGTTTGATATTATATGAAACAAAAAATCGGTGCTTACAAAAATCTGATATTATATTAAACAAAAAATTCAAAAATAGGTCGTGTATTTGTAGTGTATTTTACTGTGTTGTTAGTATTTTTCAACATGAATACATGTAAATACACGTAAAATTGTGTTTTGGATAAAATAATCTACCAGGGGATAGCTTTGTTCACCTTGTTTTCGTCAGGAATCTTTATTTTTATATTTTAATTTACATACAGAATCGGTGGCGATAAAGTTTGAAATGTATTTTTTATTTTCTTCGATAGATTTCTTGGTATAAAACTATAAAACGGGCTTTAGAAAAAAGAAAGAAGCCATTACAGTTATCGGCTAACGATTGTGACTCAAAAGGAGAAGATGAAGAAAGTAAATTAATTTATTGGTCGGAAACCGGTTCAGCTTCGCTTGAATGAGAAATATGGATCAAATGTGTCGATCTTCGGCAGGTATACATGCCATGTATGAGAAGGATGGATCCGATCGTCGATTGTCGCCGACGTGTCCATGACTTTTATTAGAAGGATGAATCCGCCGGGTCGATCGTCGGTAGCGTGAATGAGAAAGATAGATCCAATGCGTCGAACGTCAGCGGCGTGCGCATGACTTGGATGAGAAGGATGATCTAAGGCGTCGAACGTCAGTGGCGTGCGCATGACTTGAATGAGAAAGATAGATCCAATGTGTCGAACGTCAGTGGCGTGCGCATGACTTGGATGAGAAGGATGATCTAAGGCGTCGAACGTCAGTGGCGTGCGCATGACTTGAATGAGAAAGATAGATCCAATGCGTCGAACGTCAGTGGCGTGCGCATGACTTGAATGAGAAGGATGATCTAAAGCGTCGAACGTCAGTGGCGTGCGCATGACGAATGCGCAGAGATCTAGCATTGATTACTCATGCGATTTGCATGTGAGTTGGAAAAGATACTTCTTTTATTAAATACTACCAATAAATTCCAAAGTAAACGGTAAATAAAATAATAAAAATGGTAATTTGTATAATTGCAGTGACTTTCTCACGGGAAACCTTTTAACCCTGTAATTTATATGGGTAAAAATGTTTTTGTACATATAGGGCATTGGTTTTCAAATTGTGGGTCGCGTTATTGTGCCAGGCAGACTAGACCATAGGGAAACAAAATTAATATTATATGTGAATTAATATTACATGTGAAATGTGCATAAGGAACAGTGTAATAATTTATTACTTTATAAACAAGTATATTAATACCATTTCCTTTTTCGGCAAGAAGACAGGTATGTTTTATATTAAGGTGGGTGGTACGCAGGTGCTTCGAACGCTTATATAGTGGTCCACTTTTGAGGGAAAATGGAGAAACACTGCTTTATAGCAAAATGAATCGTAAGAAGGGGTGGAGCGTTCTTTAAGTAGATATATTTCAGGTTTTCTTATTTTTTTATACAAAGTATATTTATAATACAGTAATTTTGGCTAATTTAAATACTTCATTACTTCATTCAAATAAAAAAATCCGTATAGACTTGGCAGACATTCATATCTTTGAGGGACAATTTTTGGAGACCTTTCCCTAAATAATCGTTTTTTTAGTTTAGCTTGTTTAAAAAAAAGCTAGAACCGAGAAGTAAGGCGTCAGTCTCGTCTAGTTAGCAGGGTGAGGCAGGACATTGAATCTTGGCTGGGTGTACTAAAGGTGTTTTTTCCTATATGATTTCCGAGTATCGATTTCACAAAAGTGGGTGTTTTTTTTCTAAAACTCTCCTTTCCTTCTCCCTCCCTCATAAAATATAAATATATGTTAGCCTATATAATGGACGAGTATTACGATGAGGAGTATATGGAAAATAATAAACAACGATGCAGGTCAGAATCGAAGCCCAGCCTCTCTAGAAAAAGTGTCGGAGGGGAACCTTTGTAGACTCGGCCGTTGCCAACGACGGCAGCTGTGCCAAGAGTGGTCGCGTCCTGCAGGAAATATCCTCCTGTCACAAGGGATGCAGGAGTCGTAACACGCAGGCTCTCTGCATCACTGGTTTCAATTCATAGCCGCCAGGAGGATTGAACAAAGATTGTTATTATATCACCGGTATCCACATCGATGGTCGCACGGTATGAGGTGTCATTAGCGCAGTACACAGGATTGCCGGCGATAGAGAGATCAGGGTTTTAATCCTGGCCGATTGTGGTGAGGGTTGATTTTCCTAAATGGTTTCCCAATTTCATTTCAAATAAAAGCGGGTACGTTCACTCTAAATTCAGTTTCTTTATTTCTACCTCATAATTATAATTAGATGCCAATATCCCGTATGGGTAGTAGGAAGCAGTTGTATACATTACGTTGTTTATGATGATAATGATATGCACAGCTGCGCTTAATGTTTAAAAAGAGTTATCAAAATCCTTTTTATGAACAATGAAATTACAATGACCGGATCAGATCCTGTCTTCAAATGTTGTATCACCGTGACATCACTATTTGTGTTTTTAAGTCTACTAACCCCTCCACCTTACCCCCCACCCACCCGCCTCTCTTTTCAAAACTCTCGGCAGTAAAGATAGCAATCTAGGCGTCAGTTGACTTGTATTAACATCGCGCACTTATCAATACCACGCCATCAAAATTGAAAAAATGCAAATCAATAGTGGACCCGTGGAGTGTGTAAGGTGGTGGCAAGAGATATGGCGGATGGGGGACTGCATGTTTAAAAAAAGTGTGAGGGGGTGTGGTTTAGTATAAAAATGACCAGCTTGTCAAACAGAGAGGAATTGGTTATATAGGACGGGCACTGCATCCTCCTACCTGTCCGGGCTATCCACATTTAACAACAATGTTGGGCTAGGAATGAGACCAGTATAATCTAGAGTAAATGTATTCACAATTGCGAGGAGGGTTAATTATTTAGGAAAAATGCATTGTGTTTAAAGGGGAAGTCAGCTTATTTTAAGCGACGGTTCACGTGAAATGTGGCAGTTCTTAGATTAAAGTAAATTGTTAAAACCATAAATGTAGCCTTCCTCACTAAAATTAAATCGTATCTAGCGGTTCTAAGGTTTTCGAGCTGATATTCTCACTAGAAATACTGAAGTATGAGGCTACATGCGATTAAATAACTATGTATGTAAAAAACAAAATGCATGTGTAATTTTACAAATAAATATACAGTTGACATGAGTCGTACGTATTAATTAAAAGTTGCGATGGTCAACGGAAAGAGGGTTGAATGACAAGTGTCATTTAAGCGGGTTAGGGGGCGGATAGGAAGCCTTGATTTCGCTGACATCTGTCGGCGGGGAAGAGGTACTACTGGAGTGGTTCGTTGCTGTCGGATGTCAGCTGTTCCGATGGACTCCAGGGAAGTCAAAAAACGGCTTGGACTCAATCCGGAAACGGACCGGAACCGGGATCTGCCTTTTTCCCAGGTCGGAAGAAGAGGGTGAGGTAGGAGAGGTCAGGCGATCACAGCTTCGTGGAAGAGTGGTTTAAGGTGCCCACTTATGTCCGAGAACGCTAATGGCTCATTCTATATCGCACGTGAGTTTTTATTGTTTTTCAACCCAAACGGAATGTATTAATTTGATTATAAAAATTAAAAGGTTTGAAAAAGGTAAAAAGAAAAAATGTATCTTAATTTTAGTAGATGGAGAGTGGAAAATATTAAAGAAACATACACTAGCCAAGATTCAAGCCCCAAATTCTTGTGACAGCCAAACAAGATTAGACAGACTTTACATTTGTTTCGTGTGCCCACCAATAAGGGTGTTCTTTTCCTAAATATGTCCAACAAACCTATTGATTTAAATTAATTACAACCAAATGAGCAATACACATTTCAAAACTGTAAGAAGAAAAAAAAAATACGATGCTAAGCAAAATACATTTGGTTAAAAGTAAAAACATAATATTTTATAATGTCACTAGAAAGTGAATATTTGAAACTAATTTAATATCATCATCAAACTTATCTTAACGTTTTTTTTTGTTTTTTCACATTCGCATACTAAAGTCTTATGACCAAATAGGGTCACCTTTCCATATCTCTCTCTCTCTCTCTCTCTCCCAAATGATTCTAAATATTTTTTTTTATCCTTCCAAAAAGTATCTCCCAAACATTTTTTTAGGGGGAGCAGACCTAAGGAGTGAGAGATGTATATTTGAATCCCAAAAATCCTCATTCTTTAGCTTCTAAATGATGACCAGGGGAAGCACATCCTGATCCGGTGTACTGAAGATGTTATTTTAACGTTCACACCCTCCCTCCATGTAAATTCAGGTACATTTAATCTAAATGCTACATTCCTCATCAGTGTACATAAATGTGGATAGCCTTGACGGATAGTAAAATGCGGTGCAAGAACTATAATTGTATTAATACTACAGTTATTAAACAAGAGCATACTTAGTCCCTTGCTGCCCGCGCCCATTGAAATGCAGATAATCACAGCTTTGCACGTTATTGCTTTTTGTTTTCGTGTTTGTGTTGTTTTATTGAGCCACTACTGGGTCGGCAGGTGTGTGGACTGCGGGAACAGTCGTTGGCAGAGAGCTGGGAGGAAAAGAAGAGTGGGATAGAGGACCGGAGAACGGGACAGGGACAGAAATAATAGGCCCAGCTAATTACAATGATGGATCTATGGACTGATAGCAGGTCAAGCATTGAACAAAGATAGAGAAACGCCAAACAGGGGAGAAAGATGGGAGAAGAGAGAACGGAATGAAAGAGAGTCAACTAATTAGTTAAAGATGGAAAGATAATACTAGTGAAAGGAAGAGGGTGGAATAAAGAGAGATACCTAGATAAGGTCTAGAGCAGATTTCGCAAATTCACGGCCCACAGCTCGCGTACGATATGCAAGACATATCTGACCGGCCCGAAGATGCTTATCCGCTCAGCAAGTCATAAACGCATACATAAAATAATAGTTTAATTTTTATGTGTACATAACTTTGAATACAAAAATTACTTTTAGATATTTCAAGATGGGATATATTTTTTATCACTTGATAAAAACTACTAGATTTTGAGAATTTGTATTTACATAATTTAATAAATACTACTTAGATTATTCCGCTAACACAAAAACATCTGGTCTACTTTGCCGGTATCGGGGAGGGTAGGGTTTGAATTCCAGCCGGATGCACAGAGGATGTTTTCCCCACATTCCCTTCATTCAAATGAAGTTACATTTCCACTAAATTATAACTTTCTCGTCTCTTGCCTACTATTATTGGTTCATTCTAACCTGAGACCGGAAGTAAACAAATATTACCATATCACTACGCCAAGGACCTACATGATTGGTGAAACACTAGTGCAATATTTTTAATGGGCAATATCATAGCAAGGAAGGTGTTAATTTATAAATACACTGGAAGCACTCAACACTCACAACCGTCACTTTAACACTGCCGAGATGAACTGTCGACTGACCGTTTCTGACTTGACATTAACATGTGATAAGGACTGTACCATGGGGTTCCTCGACGCTGAGTAAAGAGTTTGTTGGTATTCGAATATAACGATCGCAAAGCTCAAAGTATAATTTATAAATCATTATTATTATTATTATTAGCATCGCGTCTTACTACCCGTTCAAGTTATACGCACTTACGCTAATGTATAATGGTAGGGTGAGTGTGAGATGAAATGAAGGACCTACAGTTTAACGTGGAATCCGAACCACGGTGGAGGCCTGGCATTCCCCACATTCACAAGTTGTGATTAATACACGTCTTGTCAGAGGTGAAGGAAGGGTTTGGTAATCAGATAAATCTGTGCNACCACGGTGGAGGCCTGGCATTCCCCACATTCACAAGTTGTGATTAATACACGTCTTGTCAGAGGTGAAGGAAGGGTTTGGTAATAAGATAAATCTGTGCCGGGACCGAGGATTGAACCCCGGACCCCAGCACAGAAGTCCGACACCTTACCCCTAGACCGCCAGGTCACCAATTTATAAATCAAATGAAGGGATAGTTTTAGTTATAATAATTTTTTTGTGGTTTTTTTTAAAGTAGTTTAATACAAAACAAAGGAGGGAATATTAAGTGAAAGGATACCATTAAATTCCGTTCTCTGGCAAATTAAAGTATATACGTCCACGTAGCTTTGTTTACATCAGGTCTCAGCTTAGGGTGAATCAATAATAGTGCGATTAAAATGTAAGTAGTCCAGACGCGGTGAAAAAAAAAACTAAAGTCTAGACTATATATTTCAGAAAACAAGATTCTAAGGTCTGTGACCCGTAACACATCCCGAATGTATGAACCAGACCTTTCAACTAATGTTAGTTTGAGACCACTGCTCTAAATCGTTAAAGCGTTGTACTTCTTATCAAGAGCCACCTTCGAGAGATTTTGTTTATAATTCCGGTGCTGTTGAAACTAGGGATTACAAGTGTATAACTAGTGAAGTCCCAGTCTAAAATATTCCCCTGACTCTGTTAGATCTTCTGTAAAAAAAATACAACCCATACAGAAACAAAGGGAAATGGGGAAAAAGGAATTGGGGAAGAAAAATAAATGTGGTATGTTTTAACATCGTGGCTTGAAACAACTTTATCTAAGGGGTAAGGATGAGGAAGGTAGCTTGTGGTGGGGATGTAGGGAACGCAAATTAAGGGAAAAGTTTTTGCTGTTTTTATAGCAAAATATTGTATTGGCCGAAATAAATAAAATATTGCTCCAATGGAAACATAGAGTTTAATTTTCTTAACGTGGTAATATTAACAGTATGTTGACTATTTGCATTGAATAAGACAGCATCGGGTGACAAACATTTTAAATGAATAGAAAATATTGTCATTAAATTTCATGACACAGCTGACAGATTTTAAAGATGTGAAGAAAATTAATCTATATGTTTCTACTGGAGAATTATTTGATTTATTTTGACCAAAAATGTGTTGCTTCAAAAACTACAAAATAACTGCTCTTAGCTCATTTTCCTGACACTCCCACCTTAGATCAAATGCATTCGTGTTAGAGTGGTGCGGAGTAGCGCAGCAAATGAGACACAAAGATTGATAGAGCAGCAAATGAGACAAAGAAAATGATAAAGCAACAAATGAGGTCCACAAATAAATGGAAAGGCAGCGAATGAGACAAAAAATATTCTTGATAAAGCATTGAATGAGAGGCAGAGGGATAGTAAGTACCTCTAAGGTAAAGCGTTAAGTCGGTCGTTATGAGCGTGGGTCGTAGGGAGGGGAAAAAAACCCAGAGAAATGACCGCCACACACGGTCCAAATCTTCCGAAACTTCCCCGCCCCAAGTGGTGGTGTGGCTTATGGGCCGGGCAACACCAGGGGCGGGCGAGGGGCGGACGAGGAGCCGGCAGTTAAACTGAGGGATCACGTAATTAACGTGGACGCTTTCAGCACCCGACGCATTTTTATTGGCCATCACTTGGAACAAAGGATGGTAGGGGACGTTTCGAACAAGTGTAAGGGTCGCGTCTTTGTAGGTGAGCTCCACTTTCAAGTTTTGAGTTTACCAACTACACCTAGACGGAATTTGGTAAGAAAAAAGGTTCCGGTGGTTCCATGGTTTAAGGCGTCATTCTCAGAATAGAATAGGTTGCCGCTGACAGGGATATTGGGGTTTGAGTCCTAGTCGGATTCACTTGGGGGTGGTTTTTACTAATTGGTTTCTCACTCATCTTCCAAGTAAATATGGGCACACTCCCCCTAAATTCTACCTTCCTTATCCTTACCCTCGTTAATGTAAATATGATTATAGCCCGAATAGTTTGTGAGACGTGGTGCAATTTTTTTTTAATCGAACCTATTTTAGTGAACTCCAAATCCTTTGTAAGTTAGGTATGATTTCCTAAGCCACGTAGAGTCAATGCCATCGGGATTCAAATCATTCTTACATTATTATTAGCACCGCGTCTTACTACCCGTTCGGGTTATACGCACTTACATTAATGTGTAATGGGAGGGTGATTGTGAGATGAAACGAAGGACCTACAGTTTAACGTGGAATCCGAACCACGGTGGAGGCCTGGCATTCCTCACATTCACAAGATGTCTTGTCAGAGGTGAAGGAAGGGTTTGGTAATCAGATAAATCTTTGCCGGGACCGAGGATTGAACCCCGGCCGCCAGCACAGAAGTCTGACACCTTACCCCTAGACCGCCAGGTCACCTATCAGTCTTACAGATAAGGCTGTTGACTAGCACCTTAATCTCAACACCTAAACACTCTAGACCGCAGTCGAACCCAAAATTGATAATTTATTTTACTCAGGCAAATTAAAGTGTTATAAGAAGTGTCATAAGAAATAAAATACTAGATTTCAAATTTGTTGGAGTACTCACTTTCAAATTTGTTTTTCTTTTTTCTCACTATTGTACTTTGCTTTGTAAAATGTATATTTTTATAACAATCTTTTTTTAAATTTAGTTAGTAAATAATAATTCCTCTTAAAAATTAATACGTTATTGACAAACCAATATATTTCAACAAATAAAATATAAGTTCCTATTTACACCACCAGAGTACAATGACAGCCTTCGAAACAAATGAGAGGTATACAGTCTGATAAGATAAAAGAATTTTTTTTTATAAATTATAAAAGTTAGTGAAACAATTTTATGCATGTATGCGCTGTGTGATGTAATCTGTAAATGTTACGTTAGATAGATAATATCTGTAAGATAATACTAATTAAAAATATACATATCAATTTTGATCGCCAAAAAAATAGTTGTATTTTCTAAAAGTTCATTTCTACCAAAATTCTACTATACTTCTCACCAACCAACTAAATATGAAATGTTTGAGAGGAGAGAGTGTTAGAAGGTCGGTCAAGATGAAACCCCTTCAACGCAAGTAACAGCAGTCACAGCGATATATATTTTTTTACTTTCTTTACACACCCCCGGCCACCCATTTAATGGGGTTCGACCTGATACATTAGCTTCATTAATTAAATCATAAAATAAAAATGTTTAGAAGTACTATGGGGATCATTTATCTGTATGACATAGCTAAGGGACGGAGTTTTCATTAACGGACCATTTCATCGCAACAGTCCAGATGTTAATAAGAACCTTATCTGACAGATAGAAAAGTTACTAGATCTACTTTTACGTTGCTATCAGTTTTGTGCTAAAATGTTTGTATTTTATTAAAGACCCTACCTATGAAAATAAGACTGTAACAAGCCATATTTGTGTGTTTCTTAACAATTGGTTATTTTTGACACCGTGTCTTACTAGCCGTTCGGGCTATACGCTTATGATTTTATTACGTTAATGGTTTTTGGGATTAGTCAAGTTATATTTAAGGTATGTGTAACCACATTTGCGTGAAGGGAGAGTGGAAAAACCCTCTCAGTACACCCTACCGAGATTCGAACACCAATTCATCCGTTACTGGTATTATAATCTGCTGCGAGCATAGCGCGTTAGACCATACGGCCACCTAAGCGGGTGTTTGGTTATTTTAATAAAATAAAGAAATCTTGGAAGCGAAAAAGTATTTTGAATGGGGGCTATTTTCTATAACAAACTTTTTTTTATGTGTCGTGTCTTACTGCCTAAACGGGCTATCCGCATTTAGTTAATGGGATAGAGATGGGAATCGTAGAATTTAGAACTAATATACTCGAATCTTTGGCATTAATAGCACAGCCTCCCTTCTTCCTTCTCTCCCCCCCCTCCCCCCCCCCCGACACCGCTAAATTAGACTAAGTGAGCATGATGTTTGATCCATGTGTCCTTCTGTGCGAATTAAAATTATGTTTAAATAGCCAACAAAACATTCAAATTTAAAGTAAATACCGAGGATCACGTTTCGTTAGAAAATATTTAATCTAAGTAATATTTTACTATATCAAAGCCTGGGAGATTTTATTACGCCATTTTTAAACAGTAGGTCTGTAATATTGTACTAAAATAAATGCATAAATGCGTGTCTGGACTATATCGTTAGTAACCCAGTTTGTGGGAAGATTAACCACTACTAATGTACCTTTACCCAGAATGCCCCTGAATGTAGACCCTAGTAATCGTACATCCTTTCCGTGTTCCGATGAGATGATTTGATGGTGATAGTGAACATGAGGTTGTGGAACCGATGGAAACTCTTAACCTAACTTAAACATAACTGACCAGACTCTGGTTCCCGTTGGGACAGTTCCCCTTTTGGGAAGATTACCCGTGGCACCAAAAGGTAATCGAACCCAAGACCCCTAAATTCAGAGTCAGGTGTGCTTACCACCATGCCATGGGGACGGTTAATGTTGTACTTTTGTCCATGGTCAGTTTTTTAAAAACTAGTTTTAAATAATTTTAAATAAAATCAAATCAAATTTGAAAATGAATTTTATCTGCTGAGGTGTATCCTTAACTTAGTTATAACCCTTATCGGTTGACACACGGACTAAATGTAATGCTCATATAGTCTTGGGAGGTCAGGGTTTGAATACCGGCTGAACGTACGGAGGATTTACATAAATGATTTTAACTACCACTCCGCTCAAATATGAGTACATTTCTTAAGTTTTAACTTCCTCCTTTCTACTTATTCTCTAGCGTAGTTAAAATGTGTATAATCCTGCAAGGTAGTATGACTTAGTGCAAAAAGAAAAATAATTGTATATTAACGATTTAGTTTTCTCTCTCGTATAAAGCACACATTTCACTCCTCTGCTATATTGTATCTACGTGTTTCAGTTTGAACTGTGGAAAAAAAAAGTCCATAAAAAAACAAATTGGGTGGATAGGGGGGAGAAGGGGCAGCTGCAGGTCAGATTGATCATATTCTCGCTTCCTCTCCTAATCTTTTTTTTTTTCAATATCTCTCTACTCCTTTAACTGAGCACAACACCATTTCCACCCCTTAAAAAGTAGTTATGTTCAATATGCACATTTTGAAGGGGGGAATGTAGGGAGGGGGTGGGGAGTGAAAGAGGGCGAAAGGGTTACAAG
Organism: Timema poppense; assembly: GCA_902141375.1. NCBI lineage: Eukaryota > Metazoa > Arthropoda > Insecta > Phasmatodea > Timematidae > Timema > Timema poppense. Next base: position 213,793 of record CABFOV010000200.1, read on the forward strand.
CTAATGGTTGGTGGCTCAAAGGACAAACAGTTTTTTCCTCTCCCTTTCTTTCTATTATTCTTCTCAACCCTTTAATTACGTTTCAAGCCCTTCTATGCGAATTATGATTGTCGTTACAAAATTAGACAGGTTCACTAATTTTTATTATTATTATTATTTAATATTTGATTATAAAGTCTGCGTGAAAAGAAAGGGCTTAAGGTGGGGATGCAGGGAACGCGAAAAAGGTCAGTGTTTTTGCAGTTTTTATAGTACAACATTTGTTTGATCAAAAGAAATCAAATATTGCTTCAGTACAAACATGTCTGTCAAGGGTGTCCTGGAATTCATGACAACTTTTTCTCTACATTTAAATGTTTCTCATCTAATGCCGCTATGATCATGAAAAATATTTAACAACTTTTGAAGTCACCACGTGAAGAAAATTAAATTCTGTAATGAAGCAATATTTTACTTATTTTGCCATAAAAACTGCAATAACACTGGCCTTTTCTTGCGTTTCCTACATAATCACCATAAAGTGTTTGTATTAGAAATTTTAAAACACATTAATGGATCGCTTTCATTTCGCTAATTTGTATCATTCCTGTAACAATTATAAATTACTGTTTTTTTACTTTCACATCTCAACAAATTATTGTAATCATAAAATTTTCCAGTTTCGATATTATGATATATCTTGACGTTTTATCTTCCCCCGAACTCAAAAAGTGGGTGTTCTTATTATGTCTCTCTGTCTGTAACTGAGCTGCAGTAAAAGGGGATTTCGTTCAAACTATCTATCTAAATTCTAGATCTAAAATTAGGGGTGGATTATTGATTGTTAATTTTGGGGAATTTAGATATTTCAACCTCTCTTTAAAGGATATCTGATTAGTGTTTTTCATAGTTCCCCCTTTTTTTGTAGAAATATTAATTTGAGAGTAGATTACTCAATATTTTATTTATTTTATTTGTAATTGTTTGTAAATGGCTGTAACGATTTTGTTAAAAAAGGTACATAAGGAATATTTTACATGATAAAAAAAAATGCATGTCTGTTTAAAAATAAAAATCATTTAGGGAACGTTACTGACAACCAATTTTTGAAAAGGAAATAATCCAAACTCTAAAAGAACCTTGAGCAAATGTGTAATAATTTGCATCGTACCGTTTATTGAAGTCATTTTAATGCACCAATTTCTAGGGTAGAGTTGGTTTCTTTCTTTCTTTCAAAGATCAAATAATCATTTTTTTCAAATAAAAATGTATGGTACTTAGTGTGTCGCGAGTGTATTAATTAATTACGATAATCAGTCTTACTTGTGGTAGTATGCCTGATTAATATGGATTTAAAAGGTTTTAAGTAAGGAAGGAGGGTGAGTTTTAAGGGAAGTGCACCAGAATAGACCTTGATTTAGACTGAAGACAACATGAATGTAAATAAAAACACCCACCTAGCTATTTCCAGCAAACAAAATGGGTATTAAGTCCCAGTCATAGGTATATGATTCTTCTAACCCGTTACTATACACCTTACTAGTTTTTTAGTTACTACTCCTAACACTTTAATCCCTAACAGTTTAATTTAAGGGATATTGATGCGTCAGATAATTTATATGAGGTGCGCCCACATTAACATGGAGGGGAACTTAGAAAACACAGGGATAAATCACAAATGGATATTCATCTCAAGTGCACCCGACCAAAATTCAAACCTAAACCTCCCTGTCATTTGTTAATTGATTTTATTGCGAGACTGACATCTTAGACTATGTGACTACTGGTGCAGGCAATATATCTAAATATTTTTCTAAACATTTTAAGTGAACAAATAATAAACAACCTCAGCAAGGTATAACAATTCAAAAGTGACAAGACAAATTACCTCAATATATTTTTACCTCCATACCCTCATAAAGCTAATCTGTGTGCATTTCCTTTTAGACTATCCTCCTCATCTCTAAGCCATAGATTAAACCGTTAATTATAACATGAACCAAAGGCTTCCAATTCCTCTGCCAATTGATATGTTACCATCAAAACTACATAAATAAATCACGTTTATCCAAGGGTAACTTGGGTTGAAACGAGACTTAATTCATCAATATGACTCGCAACAGTCAACTCTTGTGGTTGTCATGTGTGGGAGGCAGCAACGTGTAAACGACAGAACATACGCGCATACATATGATACACACCCCTTTCCACACAAACACACACATATGCACCTCCACCCCCTTTCCTCCCAGACAACTACAATGCAATTGCGTCACTACAAAAGACAGCACTGATAGTTTCTATACGATTCTAAACGTTAACCCCAAAACTACCCTCGCCCCCTTCCCCACCTCACCACCATCCCTTTTAGACAGTGAAAATGGTAACCACGCACGCGTTCAAAACCATTAACTGAATACTATATTGTGTGAACAATCCCCTTCCACCTACATTTCTGTTCTCAAGGTTTTAGCCTACGCGTGTACGTTATGTGTTCATATGTATCACACCCCTTTCAGGAGGGGGTGTTTTTTTTATTCTGACGTTTATATAACCCTCTCTTTGTCACTATTATGACATTGTACCTCGTAAATAAAAAAAAGGAGGGGAGCAATGAATATTATGAATTTTTGTGGGCTGTACTTTAGCCTTTTCATAATCAGCTCGCACACAAATAATGGTGGGGGTATTTCGCCCCCCCTCCCCCTTCTCATTTCTTTATATGTTAGACATATCGAATGAAAAGGGAGTACATTACACAAATGATTTCGGATTGGTTTGAAATGTATACCGCGTTTGGGAGATAATGGATGATATTGGATCGTTGTCAACACCCCCTTAAAATGAACAATAGGGTAGTAAGAGATATTATTTTATTTTCATATGATAGTGACAGTTGTATTCAAATGGGCAGGAGCTGAAAATCGAGATTTTGGATGGTGGTGATCCTATTTCACACTTTATGCTTACGTAAAAAGGGTTGGTCGAATGGGATTAATGGTTTAAAATTTATTCAAAAAGATTTTCAGAAATAGATGGATTATTTTTAAAAATTTGACAACACATTATTTTCGAAACTATTTTTTTAAACTTTAGATTAATTCTGAATAAAGTTTAGATTAGTTTGATTTTTTATATTAATTTTATTACAAATTTCAATTTACCAACAGTTTTATTTTTACGTTTACAAATTTAATCTTTTTCTGAAAAAACATTTTCTTGGTTTATACTAACTTCAAGAAACCTAGACCTATATAAAATAATTTATAATAATAATAATAATAATAATAAATCTTTATTTGAACGAATTTAAAGGCAGCGCTTTTTCTTTCACTTAACCCAGTTAATAATAATGAACAAAATTTAATACTTATGTGTTAAAATATAGTATATATAATGTTTGTACAAAAATAATAATAAAATATTCGCCAACTTATGATTTTATATTTAAGAATAAATTAAACTAAAACAAATGAGGAAAGTAGAATTAAATAAGGAGAGAAATAGATAAATACCAAACCCTTCCTTCACCTCTGACAATACATCTTGTGAATGTGGGGAATGCCAGGCCTCCACCGTGGTTCGGATTCCACGTTAAACTGTAGGTCCTCCATTTCATCTCACAATCACCCTACCATTACACATTAGCGTAAGTGCGTATAACCCGAACGGGTAGTAAGACGCGGTGCTAATAATAATAATAAAATAGATACAATAGAATCATTATTTCGTCTTGTTTGGTTTGTTTGTGACCAGGAGATCAAGGCTCAGATTCCAACTGGTTGTACTGAGGTGATTTTTTTTCTAAAGGATTTCTTTGGTTTTTCCTCCACATAATTGAGCGTACATTTCCTTTAAATTAGACTTTTTAATCGATACCCAACTGTTGTGGATAAGCGCGGATAGCTGTAATTGGAGTAAGACGCAGTGAAAAGTAAAAAATATATATGTATAAAACAAAAGTGTCAGATCAAATCACTTAAGGAGTAGTATGAAGGGAGTGCGCGAACACTTTATGACGAAATGCTTTGAAAATAAGGTGTCCTCCCTTAAACTAGTTTTCACACAAAGCGCACAGAAGAACCAGAGAGAGTGGAACAGAGAATAGAGGGGGGAATGGAGGGAGGTGACATTAAAAGTGTCATATCTTTATTGTCAAGGCTCAGTAGAGTTTTAGGCGCGCACACGAAACGAACACAGAGAACAAGGAAGGAAGGGGGGATTGAGAGTTGAGGGACGAGAAGTAACACACGCTCAGACTGAGAAGGATCGAGCTCTTTTAATTAAAAACCATTAACGTCTTAATTAGGAATTAAAGTTTACGTGCCACGAGTGTAAAGCGTTGCTTTTTAGGAGAATGGCGTTAAGAAGGGGTGGGGGAAGGTTCGTCTAGCGGGAGGCGGGATAGGGGTGGAGGGACTCTTTAGCGTCGCAGAGCGTCCGTCACTTGTTCTGATTTCATCACTTGACGACTTGTGGAGGAAGGACAGTGGAAGAACCGTCTAAGAGACCCAACTCTATACGGAAATGTGTATATCGTATCTCGTTGTTTTAACATGCTCTTAAGCGAAGCTTAAGGCTAGTAGCCCATGATACTACACTTATAATGAGTTCGGAATAATTAAACTTCAATTGTTCACACATCCCGTGAATAGTACATTTAGACATCATTGGAATCCAAACCGAAGTATTTCAAAGGAGGTCGACAAATTCTGAACTATTTATTATTATTAGCACCGCGTCTTACTACCCGTTCGGGTTATACGCACTTACGCTAATGTGTAATGGTAGGGTGATTGTGAGATTAAATGGAGGACCTACAGTTTAACGTGGAATCCGAACCACGGTGGAGGCCTGGCATTCTTCTGAACTAAAAGTCTTTACCCAATTTGAGCATTGATTAGACTTCATAGTCGGATTATAGTCTTCTAACAATTAACACAATATAATTTTGGTCATATTATAACGATCAACATATTTGAATACTTATCATATTTTAAAGAACAACACATTATAATTCTATCTTCCAGCGATTGACACAAAAAAAAAATCTGATCATTCCATTTTTTTTAGCGATCACCAGAGTATAATAATGATCATAGCATAGCGATCGATACAAAATATTGCTGTTTATATTCTAGAAACTGACCAAATATGCTGAATATCTTCTAGCAATTTTTACATTATAATGCTGATGATAATCTGGCAATCGACATTAGAAAAACGAAAATATTACAATGATTGCCACATTATATTGATAGCTACAATATAGATACCCACATTTTAGAGAGTTGGCATTATTCTAGTGATGAAACCTTCGAATGCTGGTCATCGTATAGCGATACATTTTAGTGTATATAATATTTTAACCATCGATATATTTGAGTGCAGATCATATTCTTGCGACCGACATATTAGAATGCTGACCATATTTCAGTGGTCAACACATTAGATCACTGACCACATTCTAGTTAATGGTCGTCAAATTATGACGATGATAATATTATAGTGATCGGCATATTGTAATGCTAATCATATTCTAGTTATCAACACATTACAATTCTGACCCTATTCTAGGAAGTGATCGACACAAAATAATGATTATCATTATTACAGTGATCAACACATTAAAATGCTCATTTGGAAACCAATACGTTTAGTATAAATCATATTTTAGTTAGTGACAGTTATTTTTAAAACCGTTGTTTTAAATAACATAATAAATAATAGAACAAAATACCACAAAAAAAGAGTAAAATATACACTTTAATAGTCTCGGTGGCATTTACGTCGCTCTTATACCAAAGTGACCTGGAACTGTGGACCTCTCATCCACAGCTGAGAGGGAAATTTGCTGCTTCAATAAAGACAAAACAGTATTTAGTGTCTCTACTTCCTCCCAAGCTCCTGGCAATTGCCAGCAATTACTCCCGGCGCTTTAATTACCGAACATCCAACACACCGTCATTCCTTGCTTCGGGGAAGTATAAAAAATAAAACAAGACGAAATATGTCGTTTGCAAAAATTGTTTTTCTTGATGACATTTTTTTTTGTAACATCTAAGAATCGAGGGTTTTTTTGAGACAATTTATTTTTACTTCCGACTTGGAAATTCAGGAAACTTCTCGTTTTATTTATCCGTGTTCCGCGTCCTACGTCCGGGATATCCGTATACCTACGCTATTGAGGTGGTGATAAGTAAGTACTTAGAATAGCTGTGCAGTTTTTGAGAATGGGGGGTGAGGGGGGACCATTTAGAAAGAAAAACAAAACAATTTAATGCACCAAACTGAGATTCAAACTCCGAACTCAACGTGACCTGAAAACCAGACAAATAGAAAATAACGACTTTTTGTCCGCGTGACCACCAGTACGGGTATAAATATCTAGTATATATTGTTACCGTTGGATTGGACGTGCCTTCTTGTAAACATTGGGTTAAATCGACTCACAAACCAACATAGCCTTTGACAGTATAATTATTGCTACAATCACTCACTAAACCCTATCAGAATTTGGGTGGTTAGATATAAAAGTATTATAATACATACACTTTACTTTCATTTTAACGATATTAGCAACATGAGTGATATCATTTAACGGGACCACAAGGAAAGATGCCAGGAAATGCATCAGTATTTGCTTAAAGATAGGATGATGGACCTTCAAAAATTTACCTCCCAACATTCTGGGTCAGCGTCAAGAATAGTAGCTACCCTACCGACGCAATGCGTCAAACCAAAATACGCGTGTCAACAGGAGGGGTGGGGGTAAGGGAACTTTAGTTGGACTATCACCCACAAGGATAGTCACACGGTCCGAGGCGTCAAGCTTATAATATACTGTGTGATCAGATGATGTGACGAGAAAAGCTAGGATCGAATCATGGCCCCGGGTGTGTGATTTTCCAATACTTTCTTCAGCCGAATGTGGGTGAATTTCTTATCAAATTTCCTTCCAAACCCCTAATCCTCAGATTAAGTCGGTAATAACCCTTGTGCTGGACATGATTAAAAAAAACAGCATAGATGTCTAAGCTGACAACTGTCAGTATTATCTAGTCTGGTTTGCCGTTGACAGGGAGGTTGGAGTTTGAATCCCAGCTGTGTGTGCTGGGATGTGTATTTTGCTAAATATTTTCTCATTCTTTCTCCGAGCAATTTTGGCTTCATTTCCTATAAATTTTATCTTCTTCACCCCTACTCAATTAGTGGGGCTAGATACGTATGGCCAAGGCGGGTAAAAAGACACCAATCAAAATAATAATGACAATAGTAAATCTACAATTATTTATCACCACTTTCATCGACCTAGTTTTATTCTAAGCTTGTACAAAAAAAAACATAATTCATACTTTTTTCCTCTCTCTTAATTCTTTGGACGAGAGTGTTTATGTCTAAGCCCATCGGATCGACCGGTCAATCATTCGTGCATTTGTGTGTGTGTGTGTGTGTGTGTGTGTGTGTGTGTGTGAGTGACAACTAATGTGAGGGGTAGGACACGTGATTAGTTCTTGTGATTGCCGCAATTAGAGCTTCATTCACTCTAGTAGGATGGTATTGGCCGACCGCTATCATTCTTGATTGCCCCTTACTTTATTTTGTATGTCGAATCGTGGGAAGAGACAGATGTGTTCTATTGGACTTTGCACGGAAAAAGTTTGTACTAGCCACGTTTAGCTATGTATTTAGTGCTACTCTTCAGTGGCGGGGGCAGAGGTTGGTCCGTAACCCCTACCCCCTCTCCACCTCATCTATACCCCATTCCATGCATTTTAAACAAGTAGACATTATAAAATCAACAAATTTATTTAGGAATAATTTATTCTTTTAGACACGTGAAATAAAAAATGGCCTTACCAATGTAATGAATGACTTTCTGTTCCATATCTTCTAGAGATAATTTGTTGGTGACTACAGTATGGACCGTTAATGGTAATTTGGCATTTTCTGACAGTTGAAAAACTAAAAAAGAGCATTTCTCTATTAATCTACCTTTCAGATTTAAATTATTATTTTGTAAAAGCGATGTTTATCTACATTAATCGTTAACAAACTAACTTTATTCACACAAGGATTAAACAATGTACCACTTCAAGAACCATTCAATAGACTGCTACAACTACAAGGATTATTTAATAGGATACTACAAGGATTATTCAATGGGCCACTACAAGAATCATTCAATAGATCACTACAACTACAAGGATTATTTAATAGGACACTACAAGGATTATTCAAAATACCACTTCAATTATTTTTCAATGGACTATTAAAAAGATCCTCAATGAACCACTATAAATATTATTCCATTGATCACTATAGAAAATATTTAATGAACAACTACAAGGATTATTCAATGGGCCATCACAAGGATTAATCAATGGATCAATATAAGGACTATTCGATGTACCACTAAAACGATTATTTAATGGACCACTGCAATGGTTCTTCAATGGACAGCTACAGGGATTCTTCAGTGAACCACTACAAGGAAGATTTAACTGAACACTCCAAGGATTTTTTAATGGACCACTACAGGGATTCTTCAATGAACCACTACAAGGAAGATTTAACTGAACACTCCAAGGATTTTTCAATGGACCACTACAGGGATTCTTTAATGAACCACTACAAGGAAGATTTAACTGAACACTCCAAGGATTTTTCAATGGACCACTACAGGGATTCTTCAATGAACAACTACCAGGATTATTTAACTGAACACTGCAAGGATTCTCCAATGGACCACTACATGGATTCTTAAATGGACCACTAAAAGGATTCTTCAATGTATCACTACAAGAATCATTAAATATCTGCTATGTATATTATTCAATGGATTCCCGCAACTATTTCAATAAACCACTATTAGTATTCTTTCAAGGACACTTCCACACGCCAAATATTACAAATGCCTACAAAGAAATATTGTAAATATCCTATGTGATGTATTGTTGGTCATTTTTCATTGTATTTATCTCTAGTACATTTTTAAAGTCTGCGTTATTAACTAATATATTTTCGAAACATCATTGAAGGACAATATAATAACACCACCTGTTAACATTTCAGTCCCGTTCGTGTCTCTCAGGGGAGTACATGCTTCAGAAGTGTTAAATGTTTAGTCCCGTGAAATTTCTCTTCATCATCGCCCTCTACACCTGCTACAGCTTCCGTGTGAAATAAATTCCCCTTCTCTCCCTCCGATAGAGAGTGGATATGTGTGTATGGGTGTGTGGGAAGAAAGGACACTAAAATGCCATCATCCCTGCTATTGTTACCCATCACTCTCCGACTTGCGGCCAAGCCATGCGTGGAGAGTAAGGGTGGGGGTGTGGGGGAGGAAACGACTACCACCGAAACATCTCCCTCATCTCCCCCTTGAGCGATGTGACAACGGGATGTTGGCGGGTGATAATTCAGACGGAAAGATCAAAAACCCTTTATTCTCCGGCCTTTCCCTCTGCGAATCTCTGGCCCCTTTTTTCATTAAAAAAAAAGCTTTTACGTGGTCTAACCACTTTGCCATTTTTGTTTTAATTCTAGGAGTGGATTGAGGTTCTACCACAAGTTGATGAGCGAATTAAATATTAGAAAAAGTACTATTATTGAGCGAGAAATTTTTCTGAAAAGCATTTAACCATTTTGTCTGAAAGTTAATTATTTAGAGGTTTTAATTCATGTTATAGTCTTGAAGTACGTATACACACAGAAGTCCTGATAAATAGTATTTGAAGTACCTACATTTTTGCAACAACAACAACAAATTGCTAATCCGTCTTCTTGGTAGCCTCTGTATCACGATGGTGGGCTTAATGTAAAATATTTTGTGTCTGTGACAGTTTTGATTAGACTTGATGGCAAAAAATGAAGGAATTTTCATATACATATTAATGTTCTCTTCCTATTTATTTTGACAAATAAACGTCACCTGCTTGCCCTTTTATGTCGTCAAGGATTTGTTTGTTAATAATCCATTTTATGCTAATGATTTTGAATAAAATCGGTCATCCATGTCTGATAACAGCGTTTCTAGACAATGCTGTTTAAACTGACCAATAAAATGGTTGTGGTCAGCAAATTAAAGTTCGAGGAGTATTATAGGATGTTAATTCAAGCAGCTTTGAAATTTTCTTTGGTGGTTGTTGTTTGATGCCTCTTAAAGCTGTATCACGGTTGCGATCCTTCCTTACCTGTCTCCCTATCACTCCGGCCCTCCGAGGTGGTAGTTGTGGTGGATTCTCTAACTCGCTGATCCTTCCTTACCTGTCTCCTTATCGCTCCGGCCCTCCGAGGTGGTAGTTGCGGTGGATTCTCTAACTCGCTGATCCTTCCTTACCTGTCTCCTTATCGCTCCGGCCCTCCAAGGTGGTAGCTGTGGTGGATTCTCTAACTCGCTGATCCTTCCTTACCTGTCTCCTTATCGCTCCGGCCCTCCGAGGTGGTAGTTGTGGTGGATTCTCTAACTCGCTGATCCTTCCTTACCTGTCTCC
>CABFOV010000200.1:229957-251252 GCA_902141375.1 Timema poppense
CCCCCCAGTTCATCCGACCGAAATTCTAACCTCGATCTCCCCGTCCTCAGCAGTTGAGCTCAACACGACTATCGCGTTAGCCAACTACGCCACCGAGGCGGGTTTCCCCTAGTTAAAACAATACTAGGGTGAGCACTAAAAACTACGATGTGGAACAAAAAAGAATACACGAAATTGATCAAATTAAATAAATTTCTATTAATGATTTTTTGAATCAAATGTCTAAAAAAACAACCATAGTACCAGCTGTTCTCCGCCGGAGTGTGCACAGTACTTCACAGCACGCACACAGTAATCAGCCCATCGTATTACGTGTAATCAAAAGAGCCGAGACTCGTCAAACGCTTGAAAAAACATATTTCTACAAGTGATAGACCTAGCTTAGACCGCGGAGATGATTAGGATCGCACAAAAATGAACGGCTCTTTTTATTATTGCGGTTTATTTATCACTGACGGTAATTTTTGTTTGTATCGAGTCTTACTACCCATCCGTACTGTACGTGTTTTAATTATTTTAATAGGGTATAGATGAGGGAAGAATGATTGAGATTAAATGTACCCACACTTTCTAGGAGAGAAAGGGAGAAATCATTTATGGAGAAAAAAAAAAGTTCATTATACTCTGATAGGATTTGAGCTCCAGCCTCCCTATCACGAGCAAAACATATTAGAATAAAATGGCGTTCATTCCACGCATACGTCAATGTAGGCAAAGTTTTAGTACCCCCCTTAAAAATGTGCTTCCCACACTGATGCTCACACGGACTAAACGTCAGACTCATTTATCCTGATATGTTATTTATTGAAAGGTCTGGTGAGTGTATTTAGGTTTTTTTCCCCCTAAATGATTTCCCACTCTCCTTACAAGATAAATCCGATATATTTTTTAAATTTTACTTCACTTATTTCGGATACATTAATCAACAGTGGTTCCCAAAGTTTTATCTATAGCGGGCCCCCTAATAAAAATTCACCGTGGCTTCTCCCTATCTCTCACGTCATACGAGTTGAAATTAAAAACCTCCGTATGCATTTCTAGTATTCTACTTAACCCATTTCAAATTAATAAAAGAAAAAATATGTTTTGTCGGAAGGTAATTGAAAAAACCCAAATATTCTAATGGTGAATATCGAATACTTTTACATGATTTAAATAATACAAATAAAAGTTATCTTAAAAATCTAGATTTGTTTCGTAGATCCCCAATGGTCCGTGAACCCTAGGATGGGAACCTCTGAATTAGTAAAAATACATTTTTGTTTTCAAAGATGGTCAAGTATTGGAACAAATTTTTTAATGAGCGTACATTGAGTTTTGAAATTTTCTAAATGATTGTGATCAAATTCTTTGACTTTTCCCTGATTTTTTTTTGACCTTCTTTCTTCTTCAACCAACTTGCCCTCTAAATTTGCTTTACTCTCCAACACTTTGACTTTGAGATTTAAAAACTTCTTAAATCCCAAAGTGTTCATGATTTTCTCCTGTGTAAATATTCATTGAACCAAGAAACTGCAAAGTGGATATTTACAATTTTTTCGGGTGAATGACTGTGCAGTTCATGTTATTCTTATTTTAAAACCTCATCCCTATTTATACATGCGTTTTTCTAGTCAACTTTTCTGGTCTTAAACTTAAGTTCTCGCTTCAGGACCCGAAGTTAAAGAGTTCAAGTCCTGCTGAAGCCGACGGATCTTTATCGAGCGATTAAAATCCTTAACACATCTTCCTTTTTGAGGGGAAGTAAAAATACCGGTGTCATGTCAATCTCTGGAAGTTATATGAGAGAATCTATGAGGGAAAATGTGTAGACTCTTTTACGCTCGCTCATTGAAATTCAATGTTTAAAGCGACGGGAAACTATCGCACTTTCATGACTTCCCGAGTACATGGGCTTGCTCGTAGATGGGGCGGCTGGGCGACACTAACCAGCCAAAGGGCGGAGTGCATGCGCTTGTTTGCAGTCAATGGCCCAGGTTAGTGGAGGTGTTAGTTGGTTGTTAGTAACATAATCGAATCAAGACACAGTCAATTGGAGGAACTAGTAAAGCTATATACATACTAGCGATATGTTCATACTTAATTCAGAAAAGATATTGTATTGAAACAATGACATAAGCTTTCGCTAAAATACTCAAAAGACTACTAAACAAACCCCCCCCCCTTTTTTTTATCTCAAAACAAGAAATTAAAACATTTACAAGGTAATTGTTTCCATCCTTGTTTTGGGATTTTTTTTCATCACGTTTTACTAAACGTTCGGGTTATATGAATAAATTATATCATATTAGGAATGAGTACGGTAAGATTTTAGAATATATGTAAGCACATTTGCGCGGAGGGAAAGTGGTAAATTATTTAGATAAAACTGCCTTCAGTTCACCGCACACGGAGTCAAACCCCGACCTACCCGTTAACAAAAATCAAACTAAATAAGTTTGATATTTAAATAGTGTTCCCGCAGCAGCGGATTTTACCACCAAAAATAAAATTTCTTCTAAAAACTGGTTTATGAATTTTTACATTATAGCTTTAATCAATATTTTGAAAAAATCCGTGCTATTTTTTAAATTATGATTTTAACTGTAACATATAGCTAAACCACTCTCATATATTTATCCAAACAAAGAGACTTATTTCTGTTTTGTTCAAATTACAACAAAATCACTGCTTAATTTTCTAATGTGTGAGTATTAATATTTCTTCTACGCATGCGTTTGTACTTAATCATTGCTGAAAAGTATCATTAGCGCTACTATCAAATTACGTATAGGTTTCTATGATATTTACTTTTAGCTTAATTTGCTAATAGTCGCCACGTCAGTTGGTCGTTCACACGGCAGTTGTCGACTTGCATAGAATTAAATGCTGAACTAAGTTTGAAAACATCGCCGATGTTCACGGGGTATAGTGAGAGAACACAAGACACATTAATCACCACATTGAAAACTGATTCCATTTCCCACCCAATCTTGCTATTGAATATATTTCATGTTAACTTTTTGACATGAATATGTCTTTAAGTTTGCTACCATACGGGGCAATCCAAAAAACCTCGTGATAACAAAATCGGGGGATACAGTTTGGCGTTGTAGTTTCGAATCTATCCTCTACATCCAAAATTAAATTATACCACTGGATAGCTAAAGGATCAAAGAATGCAATACGATACGCGAGAACAGTGACGCATCGCGCGCGGTGGAGGGGGAAGCGTCGCCATTTTGAGGTTATTTTGCTGCGTATCGAAATTTGCAATTAGTATAACTTTTGACTCGGAGAAGCTACGATGTTCGTTTAAGTTTTAATCGTCAGCTGTCGTCAAAATCTATCGATTGTATATAAAACATTAGTTTAAAGTAGTGACAGTGAATATAATAAGGTGTTAGAATAAAAAAAAAATATTATCAAAAATATTTAATGTCGGCCTGTACGCGTCGAAAAGCCCAAACCAAATACAGAGATCTTATACGGTTGGAAAGGGCTTCTCAAGAACAATCGAATGGTAATAATAAAACACCATATGACCGAGTCAAGCAGTGCCGGGAACGTAAAAGAATGAATGCGGCCGAGAGGATAAACGACGGTGCCAGTACATCTGCAGCTGGGGCGGTTGAAATTATGTCCGTTGCCGACACTAGTCGCCAAAGCAAAAAAGTTTTGTGATAGTGTTCCTGATCAGCATTGTTTTATTCTTATTACCGCCATTAATGCACAAAGCTTGGTCGCGCACTCCGAAGACATCTGGACATCTCTACCGATACAATCATCAACCGATCTGATTATTGGCAATCACCGAAACTTGGATGGAAAATTCCATGCCAGTGAATGTGCTTAGCTTTGGTATGAGATCATATTGTAATACCGCTAAGAACAGACAAATTGCAACTGCATCATCAGTAGCGGTATCATCATCATCAAGTCGCAAAGCCGGTGGAGTCGCCATATATCGCAACATCAATAGCTTCACTGATTGTAATAGAGTTAACATTGACATTTCGGAAATTTATTTGGAAATGAAAGATGCAAAAGCTGGTGATGTATGTCTAGTAAACGTAAAGGCCAATGGCATCTTCAAATTCGTACTCGGGTGTGTGTATATCCACCCGGGCACAGCGTTAGCAGAAATTAAACTCTTTATGTTACGATCGTTGTTAAAATATTCCAAAAACATCGCTAAAATTATACCCGATTACGAGCCTGATCTTACTACACCAGTTATGATAGTTGGAGACTTTAATGTTGATGTCTCACAAAACCGCTCATTGCCCGACTTCATGATCAGCGAGTTCAATTTGTCTTATATTGAAACTTCTCCAACAACGTTAGGTAATACCTGTATTGATTTAACGTTTACCAAAAATCTCGATGTAGCTTGTATGCCATTTGTGTCATACTTTTCGTATCACAGACCTATAATTAATAGAGTTATATTGTAACACAATAATTATTTGTTTCCTTGATTTTATCCTAAATACATAAATAAAAATATTTTATTTAAAAAAATATACAACCCGTTACATAAACGTATTCACGTACAACACACGGCCGTGTCCATGACACAGCCACACCCCATTTTTTTTAATGGAACGAAAATTGATCTCACTTTCTAAAATAATGGTAAAATACATATTTTTTAAAATAGTTTACGATCCTTAAAACTAGAATTAAAGAACAGAACAAATTGTAAAAGAACTGCCCAAACCGAGTTGCAGTTTTTTTTAGCAACAGTGAAACGAGCTTGGCCTATTTCTTCCTAATCGGGGCGAGGTGAAGGTTGAAAGAAACCCTCGCGGCAGCTATTGGAAAAACACGATCACACCATCATACAGATTGGACGTGTGTTAGGCGCTCGTGATTATGTTGACATTCATTTAAATCAAACCCAGTCTAATCCTTTGTAGGGAACGTGAAACTATCTGGTGCCTGAACACAATATACTTGAATATTTAAATCTAGTGCTGAGATACAAACTGACGTCCATAAATCCAGGGCTATCATGTCATATACTAACCCGGTCAGGATCCGAACCAACGACGCCTGAACGGATACGACATGTGGCGTTATACTATGCAATATTGAAGCAATATTTTGTTTATTTTAGCTTAAAAAAATGTTTTACTAAAAAACTGCAAAAACAGTGGACTTTTCTCACGTCCCCGGCATCACCACCTTAATTACTATCATGTGTGGGTGCGTGTACATGTGTGTTAAAGCCGCGACCCTGCCGAAAACCCCGCAATACTTTGTTCCTTTAACAGTTCCTTCAATTAACCCCTGATAAACATAAAAAATACTTAGTCGTGCCTTGCTCTGGGCCTGTGTGGCCTTGGTTTGAGACCGA
This sequence comes from Timema poppense, assembly GCA_902141375.1. NCBI lineage: Eukaryota > Metazoa > Arthropoda > Insecta > Phasmatodea > Timematidae > Timema > Timema poppense. The sequence goes on from CABFOV010000200.1 coordinate 235,299, forward strand.
GTCCATTTCATTCTTTTGAGGTGACCATTCCCGTATGGTAGTTTGAAACTTGTGACGGTCACTCCGAGGTATGTGTGATCGATTTGATGTGGCTGTGGAGGTTGAAAACATAAATATAACATAACAAAACATAACATAACAAGCAGGAAACAGAGTACACAACAAATAAGATACACGGGAGGACAGTAAATATTACTCCCTCCATTCAAAATGTGCTGGGTGCATCATGTAAAAACTTATGTCATGCTCTTATCGTTACTACAGTCTTAAGATTTTCCTTGTATTTCAAGTTTAAATATCTCTTATAATTTTCTCCTAGATTTTAATTTGTTATTTTTCCTTGGTGATCAAGTTAGATAAAAAACATTTGAATACTAGAGTGGATAGTAATATTATATTCATAGTAAGTAGCTAATATTCACGAATTTTAAGACGGCAATATCACAACATGGGTATTTTTTTAACGTTTTATGTACTCGATCGATTGCTTATAATTGTATATTCAAATCATTTGAGATGAGCTACTAAACGGAAAACCTTTTTGAGCTGCCACCATAATAAAACGAATTACCAAAATTGAAAAACTAAGTACACTCATCGTTTGGCCTAAGTTCAAAGAATGTCCCTGCCAAATTTCGTTTAAATTTCTTTAAGAACTTTACATTTATTTCTCAGCAAATATCCAGAAATACATAGAGAGACGAAATGCCGAATGATCAAGTTAAAACACAATATCGTTGCGATCGGTCAAATATAGTCTATATATAAATAACCTCATGATTTATCCTCTTCTCACCTATCAAACACTATCCCCTAATGAACCTAAGAGGAGAAAGAATATGTTGCGAGAGAGGGATGGAGATGTAGCCAAACTTTATTTTATGTATACACCGCGTGTTCCTGTCCACCCGGCTGTCCACATTTGTACACTAACAGGCTAGGGATGGAGAAGCTTAAATTTAGAGGATATATAAACACACAAAAATCTTATTTTAATTTTAACCTATATTTAATGTTATTTATAATCCATACATATTCAATATATAAACAACAATAAACATGATAATATAGGGGTTAAAACTCTTCAACAAAAGTGGGTTATTGGACTTGTGTTTGTCCCAGCATGCTATTAATCAATTCAAAGAAAAACTTGTTTATAAAGAATACTAAGTCTAACAATTTACTAAGATATAAAATATATAGGTAGAAAAAACAAACAAATAATACATCTTATTTGGTGTGAAATATCTTTTTTTGAAGTCGATATTAAAACTATAAACAAATTTAACAACACCAAAATATTTAAATAATCAGACTGAGTATTCGCACTGATGGGTTCACGGACTTAATTTGAAGCTCATCTATTCTGGTTTGCCGATGACGGGGAGGTCAGAGCTTGAATTCCGACCGAGTATAGTCTACTGATTATGTGTTTTCCTAAGCGGTTTCCCAATTTATATGCATGCAAACATGGGTACATTTCCTTTGAGTTCTATCTTCCTCGCCCCTATCCCACAAGCCTGATTAAGTGCGTATATTCTATACGGGTAGTTAGAAGTTAAGTAAAACCATTTAAGCTGGTTCTTGATTCTTAATTATTATAAATATTAGATTGTTAATAAGCTCAAATATAAATAAAATTATTGTAAATGAAGCCTAATATGATTTAAAAAAAACTTCTTCCCAAAATGCACAATTCTATACAAAGGTAGTTTTAAAAAAACTCTCCTCATTTGTACTTGGCCACCCTTGATCAGAAGGTCAATATTATAACCCCTGTAGGGTGCGCTGAAGGGTAGTTTTTCGCATGTAGGCCATCACTTTGGTTTCATTATTCTACTGTTCTACAGAACATAGCACCATGAGTCTTTTTAAATCTGTACACATGTTCAAAACAAGGTTTATAATGACTTAATATAAAGGTTAAGACTTGGTAGTAGGGGCAGATTAGATAGGAAGAAATAAACTAGTTTTAATGGTATTTTATTAGAAATATTTAACACCCATTTTCATAACACAAGGACTATATCAGCACACGACTTGGAAAATAACCTAATACTATAACATACACAACATACAGTCTCGGGACTGGATATAGTGCTGATATAGTCCTTGTGTTATAAAAATGGATGTTAAATATTTCTAATAAAATACTTATAACGCTAGTTTATTTCTTCCTATCTAATCTGCCCCTACTCCCAAGTCCTAACCTTTAGATTAAGTCATTATAAACCTTGTTTTGAACTAATGTACAAACTTAAAAAAGACTCATTGTGCTATGTTCTGATACATACCACCCTTGAGTTTGCTGATAAAAAAAACAATGCGTTATTATTTTTTTAATTGCGAGAAAACTATCGGTAGTGTGACTTTCAACAGTTAGGAAGAGTTGTTGCAATTATTATATATTTATCATCACGTGAGCATGGAGATCCCGTTGGGAACGACTAGAAGAAGGTGTGGGAGGGGTAAGGGAGGGAGGTCTAGAACGGCTTATAATTGCGACCCTCCCCCTACCTCTCTCCAGGACTACAGAGCAATCGTTTGCACGCATCGAAAGAGAGAGAGAAAAGGAGTCACTTATCGTCGAATAGCTGGAGTTAGGTCGGAGACTTGTCTTATCATCTCGTACCATCGCCGGGGATGTCGTGATACTCGACCAGATTTTTTTTTTCTCCCTCCCCCCCATTCCCCTTTATAACTCCCTCCACCTCCCAATTCGATTTCTCTCTAGCAGCCCTTTCTCTCGACATGGACAATATTCCTTGAGACCTGGGACGGTGATTACCGGTTCAACAACTCTTGGAAATAGTTTCCTGAGCGCTAGAGAGGGGATCATTATTTGAAGGAGTGGGAGGGTGAGAGGGAAAGAGGGAGTGCGACATGGCCTGACGTGATTTTTATCCACTTTGAACCCGTGCTTCTTCTTGTCCGCCTCATCCACATTCGAAGAGGTGAAAAGGGATGTGGATGTGGTGGATAGTTTTTATAAGCTTTTATGTCACAATTTAGGAGAAGGAGAGAAAAGGGATTTCTTTATTATTTATTTTACCGATACCTTTTCAGTTCTTAAGACTACCCAAAAGTTTTTAATAATATTTATTTCGTGCTATTAAATATTTATGAAATATATTTACTTAAGACTGATATTTTTTTAATTTTTATTAATAAATACACTTTTAAAAAAAGTAATTTTACCGATTATGATTAAAAAACACCAACGATAAAAATTAGCAATAAGTTTATTTTTATTATTATTTTTATTTTGATTTAATCCAAATCATTTTCCATACTTTGCACCTTACTACTAACCCAGCCTATCAGCATATTTACATTAATAGGGATAGGGATGAGGGAGATGTGATTCAGAGGAAATGTACCCACATTTGCAAGGAAGATAATTGAAAGGAAAAAAATACCTCAGTACACCCGGGCGGGATTCAAATTCCGACCTCCTTGTTAGGAACAAAATAGACTAGACGAGTTAAAGTATAAAAATTTAATGTTTTACGGGTCAACTTAAACTACTCTTTCTACTAGCGCTAACACGAGCGATCCTACTATATTTAAAGATACTAGTATTCACTATGACAGAGTGTATGTTTTAAATCATTGTAAGTACATTCTTTTCTCAACCTTCATAAATGTAGTGAAATAATTTACTTAAAATTATAATCAATTATTCAAAATGAAAAAAAAAAGTTTTTAGTAAAAACTACGAATATGAAGTTGTGCTTACTTTTATTAAAAAAAATATTTTTTTTGTTTAGATTTTGAATAATTTTTTCCACTATTATAATAAAAAAAAATCTAAAACATATAGTTATTAGAATTCTGGTAGGAAGAAAGGTTTAGAAATTACAAACATATGTTTAAGTGGTCTCCACAACTACAAGCATCAGTGATGAAAATTCTAAGGCGGGCATACCAAACTTGGTATTTTTTCAAAATTGTTTTCCACTCTCCTTCCACGCAAATGCGGGCGCACTTCATCTAAATATAACCTTCCTAATCCCTAAAAACATTAATGTAATTAGTACATAATCAGATGAACCGAACGGGTAGTAAGACGCGGTGCTAAATATGATTATTATTATTATTATTATATAGGTATAATATCTATCTGAAGTGATATTTTCAGATGACATGACTAAATGAACATTGTTTTAATTGATAACTTTTTCATACCTGCCTCGGTGGCGTGGTTAGTTAAAGCAATAGTTTCGTGTTAAGCTAAACTTCCGAGGATGGGGAGATCGAGGTACGAAACTCGGTCGGCTGATCTAAATTGGTTTTCCCTAAATGGTTTTCCACTCTTCCTCCGTGCAAATGTGGATTTACTGCCTCTAAATTCAACCTTCCCAGTTCCTAACCCGTTAATGTAATTAGTACTTAAGCATATAACCCGAACGGATAGTAAGACGTGGTGCTAAATTTAAAAAAAAATCTTTTTCAATATGAATATGACTGTTATTGAATATAATAATATTTTTTTCGGGATACACCCAGATGCAAAATAGCCGTGAATATTCCTTACCTTCTTCCAAGGTACTCTACGTATTTAAGATAACCCTGAAATTAATTCTGTTACTCAAAATACGGTACTTCCTTCATCAGATCTAAAGTACCTTCACGAAATATCCCTAATTCAGGAGATGACTATCGGAAAAAAAGGGAGGGGGTATGAAACCCGCCAAAAAAGATTATTTTCACCGCTACCGACATCAACCGGCGACTCATAAATCAGCACCCCCTTTCAACAGGGTAGAGAGTTTATGGGGAGGAGCAGAAAGGGGGTGGAGGGGTGCAAATCACACCTCTAGCTCTCCGGTCGGCCAAGTATCGCATTACAGTGGACTTCCTTTACGGCCGACGATCACGTGGTAGGTGGCTTTCAACCACTCGTGCACATAGCAATCCAAGGAGGATATATCACGAATAGGTAACGGCCTATCCTTTCCATAGTGCAAACCTGAACCAAAGGTGATAAAAGAGACGTCCCCATTTGAAATATAGAAAGGATTAGGGCCTCGTTTAAACAAATGAGCTTCCTTTTCACATTTGATTTATTTTCAAGTATTTTAAATAGTGACAAAGCACGCCAAATAATTTTTTTTATAAAGTGATGTCTTTGGTAGAATAAAATGTTATTGAGATTTAATACTTTTCTAAGATACGTGATTCTTGGTATTTCTTTAGATTAAACTTCACTAACCTGCTTCGTTGGTCGAATGGCCTAAGGCGTCATACTCACGATGGACTGATTTTCCAGAAACGGGGATATTGGGGTTCGAATTCCAGTTGGGTATATTGTGGATGGTTTTTATTAAATGGTTTTCTACTCTGCCTCCATAAAAATGAGGGCACACTTGATCTAAATTTAACCTCCTTATTCCCTAAACAGATTAGCGTGACTAGTACATACAAGTATAGATCAAACGAGCAGTAAGATAAGGTGACAAAAAAGCTGTGTTCTTTGATCTCTATGGTATTTTATCTATTGGTAACTCTACGAGTACTCCAAATTATCACCTGTAGGTTTTTTTCTCTATCTCCACGTTTTACAATACGTTTGGGTTACACGCTTATGTAATAATTAACTTATGTGTTTAGAGATTAAGAAGGTTATATTTAGAAGGTTATATTTAGAGGAAATGTACCCACATTTTAATGGAAGGAAAGTGGAAAACCATTTCTGGAAAATCGCCCTCAGCACACCCGACTGAGCTTCGAACCTCGATCTCCCTATCATCGGCAGATTAGTCTACTGCAAGAGTAGCGCGCTAAAAAATGAGACCACTGAAGTGGGTTCATCCGTAGTAGTTTCTTATAAATAACAAACTATTTCAAGAAATATTTAAATCTAAACGCCGGCGTGAAACAATAATCTAAGAATGGAGTTTTTTTTCCCCATTGTATTTTACTATCTATTCAGGCAATCAGTACGCTAATGGTTCAGAGCAGAAGAAGGTAAAACTTATAGAAAATGTAACAGAATGTGCGTGTAGGGAAAGTGGGAAACATGACATAAAATCCACCGTTAGTACACCCGGCCCGGATTCGAGCTTCAACCCTCTCATCAGCGGCAACCTAGCCTAGATGAACTTGGCAACTGGTTCACTTACCCATGGATGCAGGTTTGTAATTAGTAAAATAATAATCCATAGGATAATTAGAGTAAGAACGTGTTAATAAGAACATTAAGCTATTTGATAATTACAAAATTACTTTCTACGTCATGTAATGGTAGATTTTATAGCTTGTATGAATGAATACCTAACCTATTATTAAATTGTAATGATATCGTAAAATGTTATCGAAGTTTTATGTATAATAATGTTTGTATTTTGTCAAACTGTCATATCTACCATGTTCTTACTGTAACTATAATATCTGTTCTTCCCTTGGTTTTATTTGTCCTTTTTTTACCCTTAAAAGGCCGCTACACACGTACAGGTATATCTCTACAGCTATATCGGATGTACTAGTGCATCCACACGACACAGTTTTTCTTCTTCGGATCACAGTTTGTTGTTGATTTTCTTTACAACGCTTTCTTTGTTGGGAGCTGGGTCGATCTCTTTTAGTTTTTCCACGAATAATATGCAGCTTCTTTTTCGCGTTGGTCATGGTAGTCTCTTAATTTAATTTTCTACAGACATTGTTCACCTTTGTAAATTTCTTTAAACTCTCCTATGCATTCTCTGTGGCTACCGCGACACTCTGTTGTCATTGTGTACAAGAATATGTGTATAAAGAAAGAATGAAACTTATCTAATTAGTGAACGATGTGGTGAGGGCAACAGCAACAACTGAACTGAGCCGCCTGCGCACTTCGGTACACGCGTTCCGGTATGCCTGCGCAGTTTGCTCCGACGCGGGTATATCGAATGAAATTTGCTATTTGCTATTTGCTCTGGTCACCTGTGCAGGCCGAAATAACTTTACAGTTATGTCATACACACGTTCAGTTTTACCGAAAATGCTCTCCTGTACAGGTATATCTCGTAATTATACCTGTACGTGTGTAGTGGCCTTAAGTAAATGTCCACATCTAAGCGCCTGACCGTTCAAACCTCCCTAGTATTTTACCACCCAGAGTTATATCCTCCAAGAACCCCACCTTACCACCACCCTCAATTACATAATGAGTACCTTGCCTAACACGTAACTTATTAACTCTCGGACCCTATCTATGAGGCGAGCGGTAAATTATCTATGCGTTATACAACGGCTTTCTTTCGTCATGGTGGAGACATGGAGGAAGATATCGGGCTATGATACCCCTTTTAGAGGAACAGCCGCATATGTACGCACGTAAATTATATTGGTGTTTTAAAACAAAATGTAATCAGTAGATTTTAAAACAGACAGTTCGTGTTACGCGTCTTACAACCCTTCCGGTCTATTTGTATGTTAAAGAGAAAAATACAATATAAATTTTGAATAAATAGGTTATACCTTAATATGCGTAGAGGGCAAGCGGTAAAACATTTAGGAAAAAAATAGCATCCATAAATCCAGCCGGAATTCAAACCCCAGCCTTCCCGTTATCATAATAGACAAAATGAAACTGCCGCCTCTGTACGCGTGCCCACATGTGTTAGTAACGGATGGTACTAATTTTTAATGCCGAAAAAGGTAGTCAGTAAATGAAAATATATAATCTAAGGGCACAAAAAGATACTTCAAATAGTTTAGCACTCGCTTCCCTCCCCCACAATGTATCGTAATGGGATCGGACCCTATCCTCCAGGTTTGGAGTCCACTACACCTACCCCACGGCAAAGCTCGCTGCTCCTGATAGAGTTACCCTTTTATTTCACATAGTTGAAATATGTCAGGGTCGTATGGATCCGTAACTAGTGGTCAATCCATCTCCATTATCCTCTTAGACGTGATTTACGGCGTGGTTAATACGCTTGATCTTGACTCAGAAAGATGAGGCTCGAATCTAAACAAGTGAACTGTTTTCCAGTTATCTCTTGCCACCAACCCGCGTTCCCATGAGGCCGTGAACCACTCTTCATTGCTCTTCTTCGTCGCCCACACGCCAGTGTGTACGCGTGACTGTTTACACAGAAGGAAGGGGTCAAGTGAAACGTAGCCATGGAAGAGCTAGTGGCTGAGGAGTGTCTTATTTTAAATTCAATCTTTGGTGTGCTCCTTTCCCGACATTTCTTTTTGCGAACTTCAAATTTTAAGAAAGAACATAAGAAAAGGCAATAGTAGGTTAAAGCAGTTGTTCACAAAAGGTAGTCCGCGGACTCCGGGAGGTCCACGAGCTGTTCTTAGGGTGTCCATAACAACCACCAAAATTTAACAATTTAAAAAGTTAAAACAATAGTTAAACAACAGTAGGCTTAATCTCAATCAATAAAAAGCTTCCTCTCCTCCTTACACACATGATCAGTACCTTTTTTGTATTCTTACCTAAGTGAACAAGCTTTTTCAACAATGTGCTACATAAAAAACAAGTTTAGAAATAGACTTGACATGCATTAGAATTTTCGAGTCAAAATGTCCAACCTTCAACCGGATCTTAAATAAGTGATGGGAAAAAAGAAGAGATTTCACTTAACACACTAATACTAGACCCAAGTGAATACATTTGAAATCTTTCATAGTTAATAGATATTCATATAGATCTAAATAACCTTTTTGTGTTAAATATTATTATTATATTCATTATTATTACAAATAGCGTTAGTGTAAAACTAAAAGCTAGTAAAAACACATTTCACTCTAGATTTACTGAGCCAAATTCCCAGTTTTGTAGGATTTCTAACATGAATTATTATTAATATGGTGGGGGGCGGGTGGGCAATTTGCTATACGTAAATAAATTATATTCTAATGATTAGAAAAAACGGGAGTACACAGATTTCAAATAGCCTCTTGGGGGGTGGGGTCCTTGACTGGTAGGTAATTAGGAACCACTGGGTTAGAAAATGGATATTGCAGCGCTGTGTTTCGGGAGCGTACACATTTTTTGAAAGAGAACTGAAATATTGTTTCTGGCGATTTCAAAAATCTACTGCAAATGACAGAAACACAGTTTGAATAATTGTTAGAGCACGTTAAGTCTCTTATAAGGTGTGTCACAAATATTGGAAAAGTAATTAGTACCCCAATAAAGTATGTCGAGACGACATTCTTGCTTATCGCCCCCTCACCACGACTGAAAATCAAACATGTTTGATCCTGACACGACAGAGTTCAAATGACATCACAAGAAATGTTTACACGGGTAGTATTGTACGAAATCGTGGTTAACGCCCCATTTGATTCTAGCGTGTATTCCTAATTGTACGACTCTCCCACCAGACCAGTTCCTGAATGCCCTTACTGACTCAATGCACCCGCCTAATCCTTTCACTTTGGGTTAAATAGAGCGTTAAAAACACCTACTGGTATCAACACGAAAAATAAAAACATTACGGAAAGTGCATTCGATCTTTTTTGATTATGCTTTAGGTAGCGCCTTAAACCTGCAATATGTATTACATTCTTGTAAAGCAGGTTGTTTCTACTTCAAGCCTAGGCAGCTTGTTTTACTCGAACGTCACATATAACTTAGAGTAGATCTAAGGAGTTTGCAATTTAAAATATTCCTATAGTTGTATTTTTTGTTTATATTAAAAATAAATAAAATTCAAGCAATATATCAAACGTGAATAAGTTCAAATTAAATTTGAATATATAATCAAATATTATTGGTTTAAAAAGTTATTGTAACACTAAATAATTTTTTTTAAACGTTGACTAAACAAATAATACATACTGTGTGGTTATATTATTTCATCTGACCTATAGTAAGTTAATAATAATTGATCCTTTTGTTGTAATACTCAAATTCATTTTTACAATTCCTCTATAATGATTGTATTGCAATTAAAATTTATCTATAAGTTAATACTACCGTATTTTAAACGTTTCTTCTTATATCATTACCAACTTTGTTAAAAAAAATGTGTGTCTCAATACCTGTTCAAGTTATAAGTATTTAATTATATCAATAGGGTTGGTATGGACAAATATGACACTTGAAGGACATTTACCTCCAGTCATGTGAGGGAAATGGGAAACCATTTACAAAGATCACTTTCCAACTTGGATTAGAGCCTCGACCTCCCCATTAACGGAAAACTATACTAAATTAGCTAGAAATTTAAACAGCACGCCCACCAGTAGGGGCTCTTCTTAAGTAATACCATACTAATTTTTATCATAGAAAATTGATCAAAAATTTTACAAATGATAATACACTGTAATTTATAATTGTTAGTTGTTAATGTACATTTATTAAATTAGTATACGAATTTGTTAAAATAAAAAGATCAATATATTTGTTATTGAATGTTTCATAAATTGTTAGTAATTTTAAGAAATAGAAAATCATTTTCGACTAGTTTCAAAAAGAAGATGTTAATTTTAAGTGTAAATATTTATTTGTATTTACTACACAGTTTCTTGTTACGAACTTATCAAACTCGAAGATCATTGACCACTTAGATGGTTCATATGGAATTTAAAACAAACGAAAATCAAATGGGTACGTTTAGCAGGTAGTGTGAGGGTGGTAGGTTGTAGAAAGGAGTAGAGGAAGTAATAACAGTCAAGTGGGGCAAGAAAAAGATTCTGATAGAAAAAAATGGCAAGTCACGGTTTACTACATCGTAGAAAGAGTGAGAAAAAGAGAGAGGAATAAAGTGGGGGAAAAGCAAGAGTAGAGTGGCTTTTGGCCACTTGTGGCGAAGGATGACGTGGAAAAACTTTCCCTTACCATTTTTTTTTTTTCAAAACACTCTTCTTCCCTACATACCTCCCTGCTCCCAACCTTCCCCATGGCAGAATGTCTGAAAAGAGGGGGATGACCGCGTATATTGCCGTTTGACACGCATTGTTGTTCAATCCGTGGCGTGATAAGTCGAGAATCCACACTCTAACCTCTTCCCTTCACCGATCCTACTTCGCGCGATATTCCGAGCAAATAATTTCAACGCCCGGGAAATTAAATGAAAATTGGATTTGAATATTTATTAGAATTATAACGTACTTTGCGGCCATTTTTGTCCATGTATAAGGCATGCATTTGTTTAACACTTCTAAAAAAAAATTGGGGGTATACAACGTTCAAGTTCTAGCTAGACACAGGGCTGCAACAGCACATGACTTGAAACTGATTTAGTATTTGATAGTACCAGTACAGTTGCGTTCTAGCAGTGACGTCACAGGGCCTAAAGGAATGAGTTAGTTTGTAGAAGACGACAGTCAAGTGTTGGATAGTTTCTTTCGCTGCCAGTCCAGTAGACGAGCTTCTCTTCAAGTTGTGACGTCCCTGAATCTTCGACCAAAATAATAGCACTGTATACTTAAAACTTGACGAAAAGAGGGAATCAGGGTTCGACAGCTTGAGTTAATGACATAAACTCTTTGTATTTCATGCATAAAATAATGTTGTGTGAGAACGGATTATGAATTAACAATTCAGCAAATACGTCGTTGAAAAAGTTTTATTTATTATTTTTTGCTAGATATTATATTTGAATTTTAAAAATATGTTTAAACTATTAGAGCTGAAACGTATGAGCAATTATCATTTTTTTAAATGACATCAAAACGAAATGTAAATGTGTTTTTAAAATATTTCAAATATTACTATAAAAATTACCATCGTTGCTTTAAGGGGCTGTATAGGACTACAATCGATAGTGAAAATCTATCAAAGTTCCCATCCATATTGGTGGACACGTGGACTAAACACCAAACGCATCTAGTCTAATTTGACAATGAGAGAAAATTCGGGGTTCGAATACCAGTTGGGTGCACTGAAATGTTTTTTTATATACGGTTTTACACAGATTTATATGATTACCAAACCCTTCCTTCACCTCTGACAAGACATCTTGTGAATGTGGGGAATGCCAGGCCTCCACCGTGGTTCGGATTCCACGTTAAACTGTAGGTCCTTCATTTTATCTCACAATCACCCTACCATTACACATTAGCGTAAGTACGTATAAACCGAACGTGTAGTAAGACGTGGTGCTAATAATAATATACGGTTTTCCACGTTCTATCTACTCGAATGCAGGCTCATTTCTTATATATGCTTACTTCTTCATCCCTAGCCTATTAGCGGGATTAAGATGCGTTTAGCCCAGACGGGTTGTATGACGTGAAGCAAAAAACATCAATGCACCTCGTCTTACACTATACTATCTATATATTTACATTTATGGGGTTAGGAAGGTATTTTAGAGCAGGTTTACTCACATCTACATGGACGGAGATTGGGAAACCTATCAGAGGCCGCGGAGTAAGCCCTTTAGCGCACCTGTTCGGGACTCAAGCCCAGAACCCATCACCGTGAAACATAACATGTGCTCCATGTTAACCTTATAAGGAAATATGAGTTCTAGTGAAGGACGTGCTGGACCGTCACTTATTCCCACTTTCTAAAATAAGGGTACAGTCCATATTGTGTTTTATTATATTTATGATCCTTAAAAACTCAGGACAGATTGTAAAATATCTATTCGAACCCGAGCTACTATTTTTTAAGTAACAGTTAAAGCGACCTTAGCCGATTTCTTTTTAAGAATGGAAATCGTCCACGGAGACGCAGTGGGGGTTGCAAGAAGCCCTCGCTGCATCCATTGAAAAAAACCACTCGTGATCATACCATCATCACATCATACGTGTCTTACACACTCACGCAGTCACTCCAACTCAACTCACATTTTATATTTATATATATATATATATTAATTTTTTAGTAACCATAAGCAAAGGGTGGAGTAAATCAATCCTAATATTTAATTTGTGATCTTTAATTTTTGTTATCTTCCATTTAAATAAAACCCAGTATAATTGTTGGTAAGGAATGTGGAATTATCTGGTGCCCGAACACAACATGTTTAAATATTTATATCCAGCGTCGAGATATAAACTGACGGACATGAATCCATGGAGATCAGGCCGTAAGCTAACCCGGCCAGGATCCAAACTAAAGACACCAGGACGGGTACGATGACATGCCGTTAGAACAGAAAAAATAGATTAGCATTGCTTGGCATTTGGTCCACGTTCCCACTGAAAAGGGGGTAAAAAATAAAATATGTGCAGCATTTCCTAACGACCCTGTTCATAACGATAAGATATAAAACGGATTAACACCGTTAATTTCAGCTTAGCCAACCTCACGGTTGTCTCCAGTCACAATCTAAGGACTTAAGCAAATACGGTACCAGGAGCCCGGACAAAAAAAATAATAATTGAAGGTTGAACGCCCAGGTCACGTCAAAGGACAATCAAAACTCGTAGAATCATAACCATCATCCCGATTTCTTTCCTTTTTTGTTCTTTTGTTTATTTTCCCCTTATTTTTTTAAGCAAATAGTCAAGAATATATATGTGCTCATGAGAGTCGATTCTTGATGTGTGATTATCGTTGTTTATCTATGAGCTGTGTGACGTTTGACGCCGTCTGAAAGACACCCACCCTTCCCCGACTTGATAGTCATTATAGTAATTAAGTATCACGTCGTGTGAGGCCTACTAACGCGGTTATGATTGATAGTCGTATTCCTCGGAAGAGGAATAAAGTCAGAGACGTTCAAATTGACGATAGTATTTATGTCAAGAGCTGGGAGGATATAGATCGGAGAGAAAAAACACATTTATCTAGGAGGATATAGACTGGAGAGGACAAAACACACTTGAAGAAAGAATCCAAGAGAATATAGACTGGAGAGGAAACGATAAACAATATTCCTTTCGATAATATATTTTTTTACTCGATATTTTTACTGATATAAGTACTCACACTCCGGTATCGGATCGGGATCGAAATTAAACAACTTTTTTGTTATCTTCCCTTATGCTGGGATTAAAATTATGTTTACTAGGGTGGTCTGTGGAGAAAGGACAAATGACACTATTTATCAATTCTCAATCATTTAATGCATGACGAGTAACTCTAGCCATTCAATCTCTTTTAGCTTATCATAATTCATAGAGCTTTATCAATACGGCGAGTGGCGACCAATATACTTACTACCCCTTTCTTTATCAATGATCACGGTCATCACAAGCTAGATAAAACTAAAGAAAATAAATTTTTGTAGAGCTCAATGAAATCAGTACACTCAAGAGTGCCCCAAGCAGGCGAAGCAGAAAAGTTTGTGTCCGTTCTTTGAGGCAAGCAGATGAAGCAGAGCAGGAGTTCATTCTTCTATTGTTTGTCAATAGTTAAATACTCTGTCAAGATAAATTATTAACGACAGATGTAGTTAAAAAATGGCGCTTCCCATAAGTGAGCGATGGAAGTTTTTTTTAAGATATTGGATAGTGAAAAAGCATCTTGTAAAAAAAATCGATACCGATACTTACTGTAGTCGATACATTTCTTCCAATATTTTTAATGAATAAAGTATTGATATTTTTCTTCCACTCCTTTTACTGAGTATGCCCACAGTATCGATACATTACTATACCACATCTCTAGAAAAACTTGAATAAAGTCCCAATAAGGATGTACCCTAGAGAGCAACGACAGGGCCCTTGGAGGATATATACTGGAGAGAAAACAATAAATTTGAAGTAAGACCATTAGAGGTTATAGTAATTGTTTAGTAATTTATAACTTACTATAAACATTATTTATAGGCTAATAAACCTCTTAAACCATTATGTTGAATACTTTTTAAGACCACTTTCAACCACCAATGTTTCCAAAATTGTATAGTTACAAATTATTTTATTTAGAATATATTATGTTAATTCTCTGAAAAAAGGTCAGTAATTCCAAACCTACTATTTATTCCTATATTCGTAGCCAAATACAATATAGTTAAAAATATCTTCACTGTACAACGATGACATTGATTATATGTTGAAATATAAATAGAAACCTTTAATATTTCTTGTGTTTTAAAATATATATTAGGTGAAGATTTTCTTCTTTTATAATTCCGAAGAGTTTTGATTTTTTTAAATATTTTATAATAAGTAATAATGGCTATTAGATATTAAATACCGTGTAACCCGAGTGGTTAGTAAGACGTGGTACTTAAAAAAATCTGTTTAATCCAAGAGGTAGGTATGAAATGGTTTTATTATAGTAAGGTCCGACACCTGATCTCAGTCGGTAGTGTGTCTGTCTACTGAGCTAAGGGTCTCTAAATCGATTCTTGGCGTGGTCGAAAAATTAATCATTGGTGAAATGTGGGTTTCCCCTTTCACAGTGATGAATTAACGGCTGGAGGCTTGACGTTGTGTCTGTTCTAGATTTAAATTAGTTTTATAGGTCGTGTGCCGGTACAATCAGTCGGTTCAGAAAGTGCACGTCATATACTTCAAAACAAATGAAAATTGGGAAAATTACAGTGTTAATCCACACGTAAAAAATATATATATTTAAATCAGCCATCCTAGTTCAAACCCCTTTAGGCGGCAATCCAGTTTGTTGCCTCAGACCACGTGACCACTGCTGTGGGTGAGAAATTATGATGTAGTAAATGTGTACTACGAATTATACATAGTACAGGATATTGATTAGACATCATAACACACTAAAAAATATACGTCCCTTTTTTTCTTCTTGAAGTCAGTCCCCCAAACTCCCGCCCCTGGTGATAAAGTGTTGGTTGTTATCTTGACGTGGACAAATCACATCTGCTTGTATTGTCATTGCGGGGAGGTGAACGGATGAACGGGTCTGTACTGGGCGACACGTCTACTCTATATACATCTCTCTCGCACACACACTTTGTGCTCGTGGTGGGAAACTGACACGTGAGTTCGTTCGGTCAAGAAAGTGGTCGAGTGGTTAGGGAGCCTTGACTACACTTTTAGAGGACTCTGGTTCGATCTTAAGTGGCCTCTAACATCTTAATATATCATCAACTACTTTATATATATATATATATATATATATATATATATATA
>CABFOV010000201.1:0-61741 GCA_902141375.1 Timema poppense
AAGAAGAAATATTATTATATTTACTTTAAAATATGATCGCGAATATTAAAAAGACAGGAAAAATCCATATCATTACAGTAGTCGACAGTGGTATTTTGAGTACCAATACAGACAACACATGCCGATTTATAGTCCTCGAAAGTCATCACGTGATCTCAAAACCGGATAGAGGGAAATTCAAATTAGGGCAGAGATGGATAAATAAAGGGTAACATGCCGCATGCATGGAACCAACGCGACGCGCTCGCCCAGATGGTTCTAGTATTGGAACACTCGAAGTATCCATAGCTTCCATTGGAGTCTCGAGGCATATATGGTGTTGTGCTCATGACGTCAATTGGTATGACACGCCATGCTGGCCCTGACGGGCGCTCTCTTTAGTCTAACGGGAACGTTGAAGTGGGTAGGACCGGTGAATTGTCTTCAGGAGTAACTATGTGAGAAACATTATATAATTATCATGTTTGTAGCATATACATATTTGTTACAACACCTTTGATTATCCTAACACCCAAAATTGTAACTTCATGTGTGAGTGTAAGCACTCTCCTAATATCATTAGACTCGCATCGGTGAGCACGCGGGCTAATGTGTCAATATCATCTGGTCTCATATTCTGAAAATTGAAAAATGACACCTGGACACGGGAATCGAACCCAGGACCTTTGGCTTAGTACGCCAATGCTATTACCATTGAGAATTTTTTAGTTTTCAAAATATTATATCTAGATAAAGTAATCCTCACTAAAAAGCATAAACACTAGCTTTGGCTACTTGACTCATCTGGTCTGTTTAACAGATGTTACAAATGTTGGAGTCGAAACCTGTTGGGTGTGCCTAGTATGATTTTACCGAATTATTTCTCACATTTTCCCGATGAAAATTGTTTCCACATTTATTATATATCAATGGTATTCAATATGAGGTATGCGTATCTTTGGGGTACAAGATGACATCTTAGGACTAAAGGGGTATATAAATTTAAAAATATATCATATACAACTTTATATTTAATACATTATATTGGATGTAATTTATTCCGACTAGCATTTTCTCAAAACTTCACTAGCATTAAGCAATACATCAAAACAATCGACAATTTCAAATTCTATAAAATAATTAAACTTAGTCGGGCCAGTACTTTATGTGCGTGCGAAGATTCACGAACAAACATGGACTCACACCCGTCACCTCTCCCACAACCCTGATAAAACCACTTGCCATCTTCTGTACCTGAAATACCAACTACAACGATTGTTCTCTGCTTACACCAGGTTTGTCCGACCATACTTCGCTCACTGATGAGATAGCGTGGTAGTACATAGCTAACCATCGTAGCTCGAAGTATAGGGAGCACCACAGAAGAAGTCCCGTCTCGATCAGGTGATTACTTGTTAAGGTCACTGGCAACAAACAAAGAGACAAAAAACATATTAAAAATTAATTATTTGGTATTTTTTTATCGTTACCCATAAAAGAGGAAAACTCCACAACATTAGAAAGTGCCAAAAAATCTCGGAGTCTTTTTAAATCTATACATTTACTATCCGAGAAACAAAAGATAAGAAAATTGGAAGAAGAACATTATAGTGAGCACACTAACACACCAAATTAAAGTGTTTTGTTGATTAAGTACAAAAACAAAACTTAATAAACCTATTCCATAAGCAACAGCATAAAATGACGTAAAATATACTTAATATCTAAGTCTTATTCATTATTATTAATTAAGTGTTAGCTCTAACGTCAAAGTCCTATCTTGTGCGTCGAAGTTATCCGCTGCTTCTTTATATCATAATTTATGCACTACTTGTTTCAGTTTGTGAAGATACAAAAATCTTTAAAATAAATGTTTCCTCATTTATTAATAATATAATCACTGATAAAGTTTCCCTTATATGGATTCCTTATAATTCATAATTTTTCTCTTTTGAGGCCAAGATAAAATGTCTTCACTCAATCATTGAGGCTCATGCCATCCGAGATTGTCATTGCCTAAGAGATTTAGTACACACCCTCTTGAAATTAGGTCTTCTTATTTATTCTGAGGAAGTAACATATCTCTATATTCGAATGGGTGCAATTTCTTAAATCTCTGCCACAAGATTTTTGACGAACATTTTCTATTTTTCTGGGAGTGCTGAAATCCAAGCTAGTAAAATTGTTGTGCCAGATCAAAAAGTTATCTTTACATCAGTCTACTTATAATGAAGTGTCTTCTTGAGGCAACGTGCAAGAAAGTTAGCCACTTAAAGTTTCAAATGCGGAAATGTTTATTTTTCAATTGAGAAATCAATGATTTGGCACAGAGCACCTTTACATTTGTTTGCTTTTTTGCTGTTGGATCTAATGTAGATGCAGAAACAATGTTATTCCTCGTGTGTCATATCCGGGGGTAGCTGGTTGATATCTTGGTGAAGTTCATATCTTGGCGTTGTGTTCAGACACCAGTCTCGTGGGTCGTGTGTGTAGGAGTAGGAAAACTGTCAGCGAGAGTTTACCGGCAACGTTATTCGTGGTGGAACATAAGGAAGTACCGGCAACGTGAATAGCGGTGGG
Source organism: Timema poppense (assembly GCA_902141375.1). NCBI lineage: Eukaryota > Metazoa > Arthropoda > Insecta > Phasmatodea > Timematidae > Timema > Timema poppense. Next base: position 2,560 of record CABFOV010000201.1, read on the forward strand.
GAGGTAGGGTGACTATCATGGCAACGAAAGATGTGGTGGTAGTGGGACTGTTCAGATAACGTGAGTCACGGTGGGAGGCAGGGAGGGTGAGGCTATTAGATAATATTTCTATTTCGTTACGTCAAACATTTTATTAGCGTGTGTTGTCCACTCTCCGACTGCCATGTGAGCGAGGAACCACCGTGTTATATACCCTCCACTGCTGCCTTACCTTGTCCGATTAGAGAAAAGGGAGCTTCACATTGGTGCGTGAGAACGTGGGAGACATTGGCTGCCAATCGAGCGAATAAAAAGGGAGTTTTCACATCACACATCACATTATAACGGAATGGCACCAACGGGCAGTTGACTCAGTGACATTGAATGGAACGCATCAATCAACGAGGTTTAGTATGGGTCAGTGGATTGTTGCGTCATTTTTCACAAGTTCAATCTATTGAAATATACTTCAAATCTCGCTGGACATCGGCCGAAAGGTGAGAATTCTACAATTGGCTATACCACAGACAAACTACAATTTGTAAGACAAGTGACAAACCTAAAAACCGTCCCCGTCCCTAAAAAGGGCCGACAACAATATAAAAATGGACAAGCTTACTGAACACGTACGCGTGCAGCAAAGGCGACACCAAACCCTGGACTTGTCTAGAAACCTTTAGGACGAGGACATTAATGTGGAACTGACTGACAATGAAACGGAGGACAATGAATTCACCAAAGCAATTATTTTAAAGAGGAAGTTACTATTCAAAGCGAAAGAAGACAAACCTCCAAAAGCAATTAAAGTGACCAACCAACATGAGACACTGACAGTTCAAGAATAACCTATGGAAACCGTATAGGTTTCAAATGAGAGCGCTAGAGAAGACAGCTCCGAATTTCATAAATCAAAACAAAAAATACCACCTATAGCCGTAGCAGGCACGACAAACTACTAAAAAATATCAACAACAATGAAGACAAACATGACGGGAACTTTCAAAATATTTTACATAAAAGACGGACTCAAAATACATACTTCAACCCTCGAGGACTTCAAGGCTCTACAAGCCCTTCTCAAAAAAGCCGGACAAGAATACTATACATTTACACTCCCGAGAGACAAGCCCCTAAAAATTGTCATCAAGGGGCTCCCACCCAACATGGCCACTGACGAAATCAAAGAGGAGCTACATACAATGGGCTAAACAGCATCTGACGTCAGGCAATTTACATCAAGAACACAAACAGAAAATAACACACAAGATAACATCAAACTACTAGCAATTTTTATTTGCACTCTCGCAAGAACTGACGAAAACGACAAACTCTTCCAGGAAAACTACATTAACAACACCAGAGTTAAAATAGAACCTACGTACAATCACAAAACTACATTATACAATGCCATAGGTGCAAGAAATTCGGTCATTCAAAAAACAACTGTGCCAACAATCTGAGGTGTGTCAAATGCCTGACGCCGCATTTGACCAAAGATTTCCAGAAAAAAGACGCCTCAAATCCAGCTAAATGTGTGAATTATGGAGGAAATCACACCACAAACTACTCCAAATGCCCAGATTAGCTAAAAATGATAGAGAAAAAATCGAACAAAGACAGAAAATAAAAGAAAAACCATCTGCCTTCACACATAAGGTGACACCAACAAAAAACTATTTCCCTCCAATACCAGGTAAAACTACGCCACCAACCAATTCTAGCACGTCATCACGATCATACAGAGACACCCTACTTAGCAGACTGAACGACTCACAACAATCGAAGAACCAAGAACAAACGACCCCTTTTGACTGTAAATAATTATTAACGATTTTTAAAGAGATGAATATATGCGGACTTCTTTAGCATCTCAAAACTTATCTAACAAAAACTAAACAGGCAAAATATAAAATTTCCAATGACGATTAAAGTACAAACTATAGATAAAAATCAACTCAGAATTCTTATATGAAATTCCAATGGGATATTACAGCAGAAACACGAACTCAAAGACCTTTTAAGAACCTATGGAATTGACCTGGCCCTTATATGCGAAACGCACCTACAGACAAATAAAAGACTGAACATCACAGAATACAGCCTTTATAGAATGGACAGGGAACACGGAAGGGGAGGTGTTACAGCTGCCCTTATAAAAGACCATCTACCACACCATAGGCAGAAATATATCATACAGAAAATCTTGAGGCCACAGCGGTAGCAGTCAATACAAAAACTGGACACATAAACTTTATAGCTGCTTAAAACCCTTCGTCCAAGGCTCTACTAAAAGATGACTTGGACAATGTTACGTCATCCAACAACTATCTCATAGGCGGTGACTTAAATAGTAAAAATACACTATGGAACAGTCGGATGACTAACAGGAACAGACGAATACTGGAAGAGCACTCGAATGAAACAAATTACATCGTAATAGCGCCAAATACACCCACCCTCTATCCCGGAAACCATCTCCATAGACTGGACATAATAAACATAGTTGCAACCAACTTAAAATATTACCAGACACCCTTACAGTACTTCAAGAACTTGACTCAGACCATAACCCACTACTATGCGAATGGGAAGTCAATCTAGAGTACCAAACCAACTGGCGCAAACCAACAATAAACACGACTGACTGGAATACATACACATCGGACCTACAAGAAGCCCTACCAAGAAACATAGATATACATACAGAACAAGACATTGACGCAGCCATAGACCTATTTACTACAACACTGCAAGAAACATACAAGCTCCACACTACAACCTTACAGAAACACCAAGACTTAAGAACTGACCATCAGTATCTAAAATACTTGCTAGCCCTAAAAAGGGAGGCGCGTAGGAACTGGCAGAGCCTAAGAACTCCACACGAACGCACCAGATAAAATAGACTAAAAGCATTAGTAAAAAGAACCGTCAATCAAATCAGGAAAACCAACTTTAATACATTCGTTACTGACACAGCCACCAACCTGCAGAAAACCTGGACCCTAACCAAAGTACTCAAAGGGACTTCGAAAAGATCAAACACGCCTGCCATTCATGGGCAACAGGGGATGGCCTATACCAGAGCGGACAAAGCTAAAGCCATAGCGCTAACATTAGAGGATCAACTTAAACCTAATCTCACACAAGAAGAAAACTTCAACAGAGACGACACCAGATCAATTAACGACTTCATCCAAAGACCCATAGCATAGATACCAGCCCCTGTCACAGAACGGGAACTCCAAACAACTATCAACCATCTTAAAGAGAACAAGGCAACAGAACTAGACGGAATTAAAAACGAGATGATAAAAAACATACCTGAAGTAGCAATAGCTCACCTTACACAGATTTTTAATGCAACCCTCAGAATTGCCTATTTCCCAAATATCTGGAAAGAGGCCAAGGTGGTAACCATATCAAAGCCAAGCAAAAACGGTATCTTTACCCAAAAAAGGCATCCTATAAGGTTACTTAACACAACAGGCAATTTATTTTAAACACTTGATCCTAAAAAGACTAAAACGACACTCAGAAGAACACAAGATAATACCGGACCTTCAATTTGGCTTCAAAAGGTACCACTCAACCATTTATCCACTATTAAACTTCATTGAAGACGCTACAGACAGTTTCAACGAGAGAGAATATCTAATAGCCATAATGCTTGACGTAGAAAAAGCGTTCGACAAGGTGTGGCATCTCGGCCTCATTCAAAAAATGATAAGCTTCAACTTCCCACGAGGTGTTATTCAACTAATATACAGCTACCTGCACGATAGACAACTCCAAGTCTCTGTCGAGGGCATACTGTCAGAAAGAGTACAAGCAGAGGTGGGAGAACCACAGGGGTCACTGCTGGCTCCCTTCTTATATAACATCTACGTAGCAGACGTCCCAACCAAGCCGTAAATGACGATAAGAATTTTTTCTGACGATACCTTGATATATACCAGGGAAAGGAACATTTACTACGCGTCATTAGCAGTCCAAAGATACCTAAAGACATTTGAATCCTGGTTGTCTAAATGGAGAATCAGAGTAAACGCAAAAAAAATCTACTGCACTAGTCGTATCCAGAAGAAGACAGATACCACCGGACAAATTTACAATATATGAAGAAGAAATACCATTCAAAACTGACACTAAATACTTAGGAATACACATAAACAAGGAGTTAACATGGGAAAAATATATCACTGAAACCAGCAAAAAAAGCGAAGGTGGTATTCATCCAACTTTACCCACTGCTTAAAAGAATCCAACTAAGTCAACAAACAAAACATACGATTTTCAAATGTGTAATACAGCCAATAATACTCTGCGGCTGTGTGGGACAGGGCTATGCAACCTAGACTCACCTCAAAAAACTCCAGACAATCCAAAACCAGATACTCAGGACAATAACTGGTGTAGACATACGGGAAAGGACTGAGCATCTACACGCCATGACCCAAAACAAGACACTCATCGAGCTCTTCCAGGAAAAAATTAACAGGTTTTATGACAAGCAGTAAATCATGAGAATCCCACTATACTATCATTAGGGAACTACGACCCGCAAGAATAAAGGACATACAAACGACCAAGAGTAGAGTAGGAAGGTAAACAGTAAAACGGCAACACGGTAAAACGGTAATACGGTAACAAGGTAAAACGGTAACATGGATAAAAGTTAACACGGTGAATTCACCCACTATTTTCACCATCATTCCATGAGGATAAAGGCTAGCGACTGCTGCCTGTAACTCAAAAAACAAATCAGCCCTTTCTCAGTTGACCTAGCTTGGCGTTTCTGTCAAGGTGGATATTCTGAGTCGGGTAACAGAAAAAATAACCATGTATTTTGTATATCTAATTAAAGGCACCAAACCTGTAACTGTAACCTGTAACCTGTAACCTGTAACTCGCATAACAAATCAGCCAAAACTTCCTCTACTTGTCACTGGTTCCAACGACAAGTGGGGAAGTATAGGCAACAGGGGAATCCCACATTCATTACATCACATTAGCATACATTGATGCACCATGAAGGGGCGCACAAGAGCAAGTTCCAACACTTACTGTAACGATGTTACAAGAACGAAGAACATTTGACTGTATAATAGCCAGTATAATGGGACCACACTCACCATCTGGCTTGTTGATCACGGCATAAGCACACGTCACGACACCTTCTCCCTTCGACTCTCCACCATGGACTAAAACGAGGTTTGACCCCATGTACCGCTCGTGATTGAAGCCGCACCCATAAGAAACAAGCTCGACACTTGACCAAATTAGTTTCCGGTTCATGGCCTAGACGTCTCTCGATGATTCCAGCGGTTCCCAGAGTCACCGTCATCACTCATCACCACTTGAGTGCTGCTTGTCTCCTTTTATAGTTCGTTCTTTTCCACCCCTGTTCCCCCTCTCTGGAGACATGCTTACGTTTGTGTTAACTATATAATGGTTTGTATATTTCACTACGGTTCTCATTGTACCACTGGCATACATAAAGGTGAGGGCGCCGATTTAAGCTTAAGTTGGGCTTTATTATTCAAAATTCTATTCTGATAAAATTATGGGTGGACGGGGGTACTATTTTCAAAATTACTGTTTCGAGCTAACTTTAAAATAATATTGTTTACCAAATGTTTATTTTTGTTATTTTAAAACGCGGATATGCCACGGATTAATAATAATTAAGTTCTTCAGGAATCATGATTTGGATTAGGATTTATTATGTTTGAGGTGCGCTCTTGCCGTTATTTAGTCACACTATTCATTAACTTCAGTAATATTTGGCAAATTTCTAGGGCGTTGGTACGATAGCTTGTATATGATTGAAAGGATTATATATATATATACGCATCTAAATTAAGTTTTTCTAGATTTTTTTTAAATGCATGCTTTAATGGCACTTTGTTGATATATATATATATATATATATATATGCATTTAATATTAAACTATTTTATCTTGTTATTGTGTAATATGTTTTACGTCGAGTATTATATAGGGTAAAGTAAATTTTCTTTCTTTACAACTATAAGTTTGCTTTCACGGTGTTTATGATTATATAATTATTATTAAATTTAAATATCCTACTGTATTCATTTTGATATTTATAGTTTGTAAATATGGGTCGATGCTTACCACCCTAATATATAAAAAGGAAACAGAGATTGTATCCGATTTAATTTTAAATTCACTTGTAGTGAAACATTCTTTTGAATTGTTGAAGATAGGTATTACATACCTTTAATTCTAGGTCTTCTTCCTTAAAGGTATGGATCACTTATCTCTTATTGATATTTGAAGAAATGAACTAGATATAGAATCTGGGACTTAAAATCTTAACCTTCGATGGTTTTTCTTAGGCTATGTATTTATTGTAAATTGGTTGCAGGTATTTTTTTAAAACGTCTGAAATGTTACCTTTTACGCCAGACGTCAAATTGGTTCAATTTAAGCTATGCTTGTATACTATATGATGTATCATCATCTCTTTGATAATTATCTAAAGTTGTAATAAAAAACAAATAAAACTGTTTTCTCTTGTGACTCCTTGGCTGTTGTTTAACCACGCTTCCTGGACTCTTAAGTCACAGTACAGACCAATTGATCACACCCTGTGGTTTTGAAATCAACAGACGGGTTGTCAAGTTTCAAGAGGTTTCTGAAACGAAGAAAAACACATTATTAATATTGGTGGGGGAGAACAAAAAGTATGTTGGGAAACCGATTAAGTGTTTTTAGAGTTACGTGCTGAGACACTACTCTATGGGGGGCTGGGTGAGAGCCTCCCAAAACACTGTCACATCACGCTTATCCAAGCAGGGCTTTAAGACTTCGATGGCACCCTTTAGGGTCAAGGACGTAATTTCCAAGCCCCTGGATAAGAGGAATGGTGGCACCAGAAGTCGATTGTAGAAAGATTGCGGAAGCTTAAGAAAGTGGTCCTTGATGGTAGGCATCCTCAGGTTACGATGCAAAATCACATTACTAAAGTATCAAAGCACGTCCAAAATTATCCTCAGACAGCTGATCTGGAATGCCTGCATCCTCCTCATATAGGAGTCCACCAGGCGGCCCCAAGTGGGACACGCATAGACGATGATCGACCTGAGCAACGGCTTGTACAGTGTCAGACCTTTCCTTGTATACAGGGTGCTATGCCTTTTAAACAGTTGGCCTAGGGTTCCCAGCTCTTGCCTCACCTTTAATCTCTCAGTAAAATGTAGACGCCAGGTCAGTAGGTATCCAGCGTAAGTCCCAGTTACTTAGAACTGTTCGCTCAGATGATATACTCTCCGAAAAATCGGATTGGGGCTAGCCTGTAGAACTTTATTTTCCATGTCAAGAGCCCTTATGTGCTCCTCTCCACATTTATACTTTTACTCCAGGTGGTCAGCCACCCCTCCACCTGCGTCAGGTGCATCTGGAGTCACCTCTCAACCATCTACCCTCACTACGACTCCACTACTAGAGCCATGTCGTCCACGTACAATGCCAACTTTATGTCTGGGGATTTAGGAATGTCGCTCACATACAGACTGGAGAGCACCGGGCCCACGAGGGAACCCAGCGGCACTCAAGCTGAGATCTTTCTGACTTGGGAAGTGGCGTTCCCAAAGGTAATAGAGAAGGTACGTTGGGATAGATAAGATTGTACAACCTCAACTAGGTAGAAGGGTAGGTTCGGGGAAAGTAGTTTGAAAGGAGTTATTCGTGCCAAACATGGTTGAAGGCCTTTGCCACGTCAATAAAAACAGCACCAGTTAGCCTGTTGATATTGAAATTCCTAGTGATCTGTTCCACGAGCTGGCTGAGTTGGTAAGCCGTAGCTTGTCCCACCCGAAAGCCAAACTGCTCATCCACCAAGACACCAACCTCAAGAACACGTCTGGTCAGTCTCATCAGGATAATTCTCTTGAAAAACTTGACCAAACTGTCAAGAAAGCTGATCGGCGAGTAAGACGAAGTTAAGGCCAGATCCTTACACGGTTTATGAAAGCAGGGGACGTTGGTGTGCTTCCAGCACTCGGGGAAGGGACTCGGGATCAGAGCGGCGTTGAATAACTCCACAAGGATGTTAATCTCCTCCAAGGACAGCATTCTGAGGACCACGTTATTGATACCGTCAAGTCCGGGGGGCCCTATTTAGTCTTGGAGTGGCTTACACCCGCGAGATTTCTGTCGCCTCCGTGGTTTCAGGTTCATCCAAGTGTCTGAACGAGACTGCACCTATAGCTTGAGCCACCTGTGCAATGTGCACCGGGTCTGATGGGTTGTCACTCTGCATAAATTGTGCCTCTAAGTACTCAGCGAGAGCATTGGCCTTCTCTTGGTTGGAGTTGGCCAACCCACTTGGAGCTACAGTAGGCAGCCTTGTTACGGGGACCCACATCAATGCCCTCGTCATATGCCATAAGGACCTGTCCTGTACTCACAGGCTCTCAATATTGTCCTCCCAGACCCTGTTACGAAATTCTTGGACCATCTCGTGAACCGCATGGACTTTGCGACTCCAGTTGGCATTGTCTACCAGGTACCTCAATATTTGCTAAACCTACATCAGGTGATTTTTCTCCTGGATGTGCCTAAGGATAGAATTGGGCAAATAAAACTGTGGAGCCCTCTTAGGACGGTGCCTCAGTGTAGAAGCTTCGATTGACCCCTTGAGGATCATCTCACTATATAAAATTTTCACAACTTTCTCAAAGTATGAAGTAAAATCTATTATCTTTAATGCAGATAAGACTTGAAGATGGTGTAAAATTCAGCGAAACATTTCATTGTCATAGAAGAAAGAATATATATAAAATTAGAAGAAGGATATAAAAACAAATATTTAACCGTATTAACAATTAAATTTTTTAAGATAAACCTTTGAGGACAAATACGGTCAAACAATTTTTTTTTCAAATTCTTTTGTCCGTTTACAAAATAAATAACATAAATAAAGATGTAAGTTTCCTTATGAGTTCCTGTGGGTTTTCTTAGTTTATTTTAATTTAGATTAATACATTGATTAAAAATTTGAAAGCGTCACCCGCTCACTCACATAGATACAGTTTTCCCTTGCAATTTTAAGTCAAGATACTCAAAGACTAAGAGCGGTGACATAGCCCCAAAAATGAATTTTGAGTTTCATCCTTGCCGATGGTGTTATTTCATGATTTTCAATATCCATTGTAACACTATGTTTACGGGATCGCAGAAATGCCTCAAGTAGTGTAGCCACTTTTTAATTTTCCAAATCATGAGGTTAAGGTTTCGGTGTTGGGTGATTGACATATAATTCATATTATTAAAATTAGTTCAAAATATATTAATTATAACCCGCCTCGGTGGCGTAGTTGGCTAACGCGCTTGTAGTGTTGAGTTCGACTGCTGAGGATGGGGAGATCGAGGTTCGAATCTCGGTCGGGTGAACTGGGGGTGGTTTTTCCTAAAATGGTTTTCCACATCTCCCCCCACGCAAATGCGGGTTCACTTCCTCTAATTAAACCTTCCCCATTCCTAATCCATTAGAGTAATTAGTACTTAAAGTGTATGACCCAAATGGGTAGTAAGACGTGGTGCTAAATATTATTATAATATTTTTTGAAAAACATTATTAATAAATTAGTAAGGAACGAATTGTACTAAATTTAGGAGAATTCAACTTTAAATGCGTTGATGGACTATATTATGTTTCAACAAGTAATAATATGATGTATTGAGTAAAAAACAAAGTTGTATCAATAATACCAAATCCTGTCAATTTAATCTTGTAACTTTGTTTTTTACTCAATACATCATATTATTACTTGTTGAAACATAATATAGTCAATCAACGCATTTAAAGTTGAATTCTCCTAAATTTAGTATTATTATATTAATTATTAGTTTATTTGAACATAATACAGGATGGCCCATGGAAAAGTAGCACGCCTCCTATATCCTGAAGGCGCCTCACTCTGAATTGGAGGAGGTCAATCCCATTCCACCCATATTGTGACATGAAGAATGATCAATTTAATTCCCTGTTAAAGCTTTATTGACTCATTCTTAATATCACGATATGGGTGGAAGGTAATTGACCTCCTGCAATTCAGAGTGAGGCGCCTGCTGGATATAGGAGGTGGGCTAATTTACCGTGGGACATCCTGTATTTAAGGCCTGTCTTATGATGCCTGGATAAAAATTAATCTGACAATTTTTTCTATCAGGTTAGTAAGTTAAAAGTGCGTCTTATGACTGCCAGATAAAATTTATTTATCCATAACATTTTTATCGTGAGGTTTACCTTATAACTTTTATCTGAAAGTTAAAATGATTGTTGCCATAGTGACGTGTTGTTTTTAATGATGTTTAGCCTATCAGAATATGTTTTTAGGTTAAATTCCTGGCTCGCGCGTTTAGTAGGCACAAGCCCAGGCTCTAACTATATAATTATAAAGTTAGAACATTTAATTCACACCTTTATATAAACTAACAAGATATTTGTAAAGTTATTCTTAGATAAGAACAAATTATCAAAATGTGAGTACAATAAATGAAATGTTGTACCCACCTATTGACCATATTTTAGCAGAAACCGAAACTAGTACTTACAATATATCTTATCTTCTGCGCCCACGTGTTGCCATATGTTTAATTGCACTCTTTTAGCTGCCATTATATAACAATTAATTTTAAGCGTTGTAGCAAATTTACAGGTAGTAGTGGTATCAGTATGGCTTATACGCATACACTTACCAGTAAAATAAGCACCAACTTTGCGTTTTCTGTTTAAAAATATACTTATCCTTAAGATAGCTATCCGGCTGATAAATTCCGTTCATAATACGCGTGAGTTACTAAAGTGCCTGATAATCTTTATTATAGATGGCGCTAGCTTTGACCTAACGATAGCAGTATCTATACTATAGTCGGGTGACCTGGCGGTCTAGGGGTAAGGTGTCAGACATCTATGATGGCGGCCGGGGTTCAATCCTCGGTCCCGGCACAGATTTATCTGATTACCAAACCCTTCCTTCACCTCTGACAAGACATCTTGTGAATGTGAGGAATGCCAGGCCTCCACCATGGCTCGGATTCCACGTTAAACTGTAGGTCCTTCATTTCATCTCACAATCCCACTAGCATTACACATTAGCGTAAGTGCGTATAACCCGAACGGGTAGTAAGATGCGGTGATAATAATAATAATAATAATAATAATATACTATAGTCATAAGACCGGCCTTAAAGTCCCTTAATTTTAATAATATATGGGTCTCTGTCTGTTATTACATGTAATAATTATCGAAGCGGGTTGCCCGAGTTATCACGTTGAGTATTATTTTTTATTGCTAGCATCACCTCTTACTAACCGTTCGGGTTATACAATTATGTACTAAGTCTACTAATTTTCTAGGAATAAGGAAAATTATATTTATATGAAGTATACCTGCAGTTTGGTTGGAGGAGAGTGGTTAAACATTTTGTAAAACTTAACCTCCAACTCCGTACACATAATACAGATTCGAACCTCAATATGCTCGTCATCGACAGTCTAGTCTACTGCGAGAGTAACGCATTAGACCATGCGTCCGCCAATATGGGTCACGGCGAGTTCTATTAACAAAAGATAGCTCATATTGCCCAACGCACAAACAGTAAGTTAGCAATAAGAATTCTAAACAGAGACTTGGGTGAGATACCATAAGGAAAAGTGTATCTCGAATAAAATCAATATATTCTATAACTTTCTACATACAATGCATTAACCCCTTCCTCCATTACAATTCGTTGCTTAAATACAAAGGGAGTCCCAGCGTGTCTAAGTAACAGAAGTATGTAAGAATAATAAAATACTTTTCAATCCTAGATTAAACAGAATAATATAATTTATCTTTGTCTAATTTTCAATATCATAGCGTATTTAATGTCTAATATAATGAGTTTAAAGGACTGATAAACAATAATATTTTTCTAATGTAAAAACGAAAAAGATTCCTTATCATTTATTTCAAATTATAATAGTTATTTTTATCATAGGGCTTATTTTGATTCTCACACCTTTTAGTACATGATGTATTTTTATGGATTTTTCTACAGTGCCTTCCACATAAAAATGTATAGCACGCAACCCAAAAAAACGAACACTATCCATCAAAGACACATGTTATTTCATATTATACTGAGAAAAAAATCCTAAAACCAAACACGCAGATTTGTTTGTCTTTGTGATTGTATGTTTATGTAACTAAGTGAGGTAATATCAACATAAAATATACACAAAAATGCTTTCTCAAATGATAGAAATTGTTTACGTCAGTAATATAGCTAAATTTATTAAACACAAAGTATTGATGTACTTCAACACAGTTCATATTTATGATTCTAATGTTAGGTATTAAAATCGTGTAGAGGTTAACATTTCACAAAATTTGTGGAGATAATAAAAGGACCGTAAAGTGAAATAATTTTGATAAGTTTAGTAGTCAGAAAATGATAGGTTTGAAATTTGTTTTTTATTTCACTACACTTCTTTTTAATGCAAAATACATTAAGAATAATTCTATCCTTAAAGAAGTGCAGCCCTTATCATCACAGATTCAAGAAACATTGAGCAAAACAACAACATCATTGATACATTTAATACGTGAAAACTCTGTATTTATACATGGTCCCATCGTAGTTATTAAACACACAGATGTTGATGTTAAATTTATTGATGGTTTTCTTAATCACGTACATTACAATAACTTACAACTGGTACTAGTTCAAAATGACAAGCTTCTACCAGAACAAAAGGAAACTCTCGATAATTCCGGTAAAAGTGAAGTTTTTATTTATCTTATAGACGAGCTTGAAGAAAACTGCTTTGTAAACTCTGCATACCCGATCAATGAATTAAATATGTGAAACAGTAGAGGATATTTCTTTATAATCATAACGAGTGTGGTTTCTGAAATATCTCAACATGTTGAAAGAGTATTCAAAGAGTGTTGGGAAGATTATAAGCTATTGAATATTCTTGTTTTATTTTCACAATCAGAAAATACTTTGGTCAGCTCTAAATCTTCAAGGAAATTGGTAAGTCCTAGAAATGTGCAAGTGCTCACTTATAATCCCTTCAAAGGTATCAAGGACCAAATTAAGCTACCTGTAAATAGTTGGAATACAATGTTGCCTTTGGAGAAGTTGCGAGACCTTCATGGTTATCCTTTGAAAGTCTGCGCTGCCTCTCATCCCCCAAGGATTTTTGAGAACATTGATACAAACAGTAAGAAGACATTGAAAGGTACTAATGGACTTTTGTTTTCAACAGTTCTTAAACACATGAATTCTACTCTAATAACTATACCTCCAATTAAAAATATACATAACTGGGCGTTTCCTTACGATGACGAAGAAACTCCGTTAGATACATTCATCAATGGAATACCAGACATAGATGGGATGACGGTCGCTCTTCCAATTGCTAAATTAGATGCAATGACATATCCTCATGATTATGAAGTATTTACCTGCCTTGTTCCGAAGGCACAGCTGATACCCAGATATATGAATCTAATCCTACCTTTCAGAGAAGAAACGTGGTGGAATCCACTTAGTGACATTCGGTGTCGTTGCGATTGCAGGTAAATTACTTAATACATTCAACACTCGAGATGGAGTAAACTCTGCAGACAGAAGTGTACTACTGGAAACGTATCAAGTCATCGTAACTGGCGCCGCAACAATATTGCCAATACATACGTCACAAAGATTTTTCTTGTTACTATGCTTGATATATAGCCTAATAATGAACAATGCGTATCAAGGTTCCTTGACAAGCTATCTTACTCAACCAAAATACTACCCGGATGTCAACACATTAACAGAGTTAGAAGAATCAACGATTAAAATGATATTTCCCTATGATCCAAATATAAAATCAAAAGTTAATCCAAATGCTCTTGATAATCCTTTAGTAATTAGATTTATTTCTAAGTCTTTTTTTTCTTACAATGGTAGTAAAGTTTTGCATGATGCAGCTTTCCATCGTAATGTTTGTTTAATGACAGGATCATTATATGGTAACTATAAAATTAATCAACGTGAATATCAATATAACGGCAGGCCATTGCTTCATCTAATGAATGAATATTTTTATGCTGGTCCATTTGTGTTCAGGCTATCAAAAAACTCTCCTTATGTCGATAGGTTGAATTCTATGATCGCCCGTATTATTCAAAGTGGATTGTATAAGAAATGGAAAGATGATGTTATTTTACAATCTTCCTATTCTTCAAAGATGGTGACGCAACCTACCAACTTGAAACCTTTAAGTAAATTACATTTGCAATCAGCTTTTTATATTTTATTCTTTGGTTTAATTTCAAGCTTGATATTATTTTTACTAGAAATAGTTTGGTATGTATTAACTAATTAAATGGAATTGTAAATTTCAAGGTCACGTATAACATTTTAATATTAAAGAAGTGTCACAAAATGTTGATATAATATATATATAAGTGTTTATTCTTCTAGGGGTGTCTGATTATTAGGGTGGTAGTGTTTGTCATATTATATGGGTAAACGTAATATATCAAGTAGTTAAATACACCAAATTAAACTTGATGCTTGAATGTTTATTGTAAGTCTGAAAATTGAAAACTTACACCTGGACACGGGAATCGAACCCGTGACCTTTGGCTTAGTACGCCAATGTTCTAACCACTTATCTTTCCATGAATCGTCCCATGCCCAGGGTCATTCTTCACTCATATTTTAAGGCAGAGTTTATTATAATGTTCAATAGAATCTTATATTCTAATAAGAAAAACCTAGCATATTAGTTTTCCAATAACTTTTTGTTTTAATGTGAAGTAATCACTTGCATGCAGACAAAATAAGTGGCACGATGAATCACACATACTTACGCTCTTACTAATATTAATATAGAGATAGGACGCTCGAATCCTTTGAATACTGTGGTATTTTAAAAATTCGAGAATGGAGAATCTAACAAAAATATCTAGAATTCAAATATAAAGGCCTTAGATTGATCTCAAAATGCAATTTTTCAGGAATTATATTGATTCGTATGATTAGAATAAATATGACAGTTTAGATTCACCTATGTAAAAAATTAAATAACAAAATCACTATTTCTTTTTGTTATGTAAAAACGCTGCAGACAGAAGTGTACTACTGGAAACGTATCAAGTCATCGTAACTGGCGCCACAACAATATTGCCAATACATACGCCACAAAGATTTTTCTTGTTGCTATGCTTGATATATAGCCTAATTATGAACAATGCGTATCAAGGTTCCTTGACTAGCTATCTTACTCAACCAAAATACTACCCAGATATCAACACATTAACAGAGTTAGAAGAGTCAACGTTTAAAATATCCTTTTACTACGATCCTAATTTTCTATCAAAATTTGATCTAGAATCTTTAGATAAACGTTTAATAAAAAGATTTATATCCAAAGTAATGTTTTCTCCAAATAACAGTAAAATTTTGCACGATGCCGCTTTCCATCGTAATGTTTGTTTGATGACAGGATCATTCTTTGGTACCTATCAAATAAATCAACGTGAGTATCAATATAACGGCAGGCCATTGCTTCATCTAATGACGGAATATGCTTATTCTGGTCCATTTGTGTTCAGGCTAGCAGAAAACTCTCCTTATGTAGATCGGTTGAATTCTATGATCGCCCGTATTATTCAAAGTGGATTGTATAATAAATGGAAAGATGATGTTATTTTACAATCTTCCTATTCTTCAAAGATGGTGACGCCACTTACTCACTTGAAACCTTTGAGTAAATTACATTTGCAGTCAGCTTTTTATATTATATTTATTGGTTTAATTTCAAGCTTGATACTATTCTTAGTAGAAATTGTCTTGTTTTTATTATTCAACCGTTAGTGTTGTAATATTCAAGGTCGTAAAAAGACATTTTGTATTGAGAAAGGGTCAACAGAAAGTTGATATAATATGTATATAATGTAATGTTTATGTTTCCTTGGATGTAGGGGGGATTAGTGTGGTTTTGAATGTAGAAGTGCTAAAGGTAAGGCTATACATTCATGTCAAATGTACCAAACAACTGTGTTAGCTAAATATTTAAAATATGTTTAAGTATAATTTATATTCCAATATATATCAAATTTAACAAAGCTATTTTTAATCAAAGATTTTTAGATTTGTCATTAAATATTTAACATATTTTTATCATAGAGTCTTACTATCTGTTCATGTTATACCTACATTTACTATTTACGTTAGTATTATAAAAATGAGAAGGTTTGATTTATAGTAAGTGTACCCACACTTGCATCGATTGATATTGTAAAACCACGATAGAAACTGTTTGTGCCTAGGCACACCTTACTATCTAGACATTACATTTGTGTTGTATATTTTAAATCACCAAATAATAGTGTATATTGTATGTATGGAATTCCAGGGCTCCACCTTGGTTTGGAATCCCACGATAAACTGTAAGTCCTCCATTTAATCTCACAATCACCCTACCATTACACATTAGCGTAAGTGCGTATAACTCGAACGGGTAGTAAGACGCGGTGCTAATAATAATAATTGTAATAAGGGGAAACCGGGTTTTTGAAGTATGAAGAATTCTACATTTGCCATTTAAGTAGATGATTCAACCGACTTTAGCGGAAAAGTCCAATTGCCTGCCAAATCAGATTCATTCCTAATGACGAAATAACCACACAGATTTTCATGTTGAACCGATCTTGCAAAACATACAATAGGACAATTTATTTTCCAAACCTTATTTTAGAAGTTGAAAAGTTGATAATGAATTGAATTCTTGTATTGAAATTTGAATGGCTGAAGCCCAATCTATGATAGGGAATATGAGAGGATACGTGGTGTCACCCATCAAGCAAAAAAAGTCAATTTGTAATAAAATAAATCACTGTTCATTTTAATACAAAGAGTCACTAATCATTATCACCCTTGTAGCGTATTTTAAGCTGGATTTAAATCAAGCAATGAACCTTTTGAACTTAATCTAAACAAAACCATAAACGGCGTGGATATTTGCTCAACTCTTCAAATACATACTATCAGAATATCATTGTCTAGATAAGCAAACCGAGGTTCTCTGGCTGCTTAGCGAAAATTGAATTTTTGCAAATGGATATTTAATTAAGAGTATTTATTGAACAATAAGCGAACCCCTTGTGCCACCATATGTATTAGAATGAATGGGGTGTATAGCTGGCAAATTTAACCGATATATTTTTCCATATGTACGTGCTCAGCGTCAATATGCAAGACCATGATAATATTATATTCTCACAATCACAGATGACATAAATGTATTAGAAAAAATATCTTCAGATCTGGCTCGGAACAATTATGCAAAACAACCCCTAAAAGTTCAAAATAAGTTTTAAAACGAGCAATGAATTGTATGGTATAATAGAGTAATCTCTTTCAGCACCGGTAGAAAATATTGTACAGTTTTTCTCGTCGTTTTATATACAAATAATCGACTAGGTTAGAGATCCTTTTATGAATGCCAACTGTTAAAATATGGCATAAGATATTGGTGAGTAAGGAATTACCTGCATTTCGAGTGATTGCACTTTGACATTATATATATATATAGGAGTATGCCAGTGGACTTTTTTTTTGTTTATACAACCAGGGATTTTCGGCTCTGAAAAATTTAATAGATCAGCGAGGAAAAATTTGTTTTTATGTTGATCAGATGAGAGTTTGTTTGTCTCAAACTAAACATAATATATATGAGACTACCCGAAATATCAAGATCACATCTCTCATTATAACTGTATATTTAGTGAATTAAATATGTTTTTTATATAGCTCCATTATTTTAGATTTTCTAGATGTCTCTATTTTTATGTCATGAATAAAGCAATTAATAAAAGTAGATTTTTTGTTTTGTTTTTGAAGTTACTTATTATCAATAAAATGTAACGGTGTGGCCCGAGCAAATAATCATTCTGAAAGTGCAGCCCAGAGAAAAAGGTTTGGAACCAATGCCTTAGACCATGCGGCCAACGAATCAAGGTTATAAATAATTGATATATTCAACAATTATTATTTTTTATAGTTATTATTGAATTTACTTACACTTATTTCAATTTAAATACAATGAATAGCTGTTTGTCAGAATGTTTGTTGAATGGTTTGTGAACTAGAGTGGAGGTGATTTACTTGATATATATAGGCAAACCATATTGTCTTGGCGGTATAGTTGCGTTTTAATCAAACCTCATTATATGTTCGTTGAGCTTTAATAAACAGACACAAGTATTATGTACTACACCTCATTCTTGAAATGATAATATTATTAAATGTTAATAATTAATCTGTTTTTTGTAAATATTAATTAGCTCGAGAGGTATTCACTTTTAATAGATGTATATGTATTATTAAGTAAATTTTAGTGGTTTATTAAAATTAAGATAAAGGTTTGGTTAAGATTAATTTTATTTTGTTTGTATTTGCAGTTCTTACTCATTTCTTTCCCCTCACTAAGCCATATACAAAGTGTATGTGTTAGTGGGGGGAGTAACTGTGTTGTGGATAGTTGATATAAATACAACACAAAAAGTCCTAATGAACATAATTATGTCATATTCTCGATGGTTCCCGAGATAAGGCCATCCAAGCTTCTGCTGGCATTGTAAATATACCTATTGGATATACCACCGTTCGTGTATCTCTATACCTGCCTGTGTACAAGCAGTGATACGTTACTCACAAGAGGTATATAAAAAAAAGGTGTATCAAATAGATCTATTAACAATCCCAGAAGAAAATTAGAAGACCTTATTTCAGGAACAATTTAACATGGAACATAATATGTCCATAAGAATATTTTGTGTTTTTTTTTATCTCTAATATTCACACCCCAGTTATTTCCCACACAAATCCATACATCCTGTGTATTCTGCCTCGGACCCACTTACACAGGGGGACATTCATTATATGCACACTCTAATGAATTAGAATGCACACGTTTATGTTTAGTGAATTGAATCAACTTAATTAATGTATTTAATATAGTGTTTGATAGGATACACCTTGTAAACTGAAAAAAATTGATCACAACAATTCCTCACTTTTATTAAGAAATAAAAATTACATTCTCAATTAAGGTAGATATTTAAAACCCATTTTAATTCATATATTCTAAGTTAATAGAACTCGTAGTTTCACAATTTGTAATAACCGGAATACTAACCCCTGTCTAAATATTTTGATTGTTTGTCACAGGTGATTTTCTCAACATTATCTATAAGGGTGAATTCATTCCTTTTAGTAACACTCCTCACTTAAAAATTATTATATGTACTGTACGTAAATGTGGTTCCTCAACTATAGGAGGCCCATCACTTTTTAGGGGTATCCGGACACGTGTCAGTGGCGTGTGTGATGGGAAAATAAAGTAATTAACGAGTGAAACGTTATATAAATTCACCTAAGGCACATACACCTAAATATGTTGTTTATATTGTATCATGATTTATGAATGATCTAGAAAATATTAATGTAAAGTATCACTTTTATCAAAATAAATGTTATAATATAAATATTATTCATCATTTTATTGATTAGTAATCTTATAAATTCAAAAATAATTTCATAACTTATTCTATTGTACACAAAATATCATTTTAAGATATAATAGTTATCAAAAGCAATGAGGAATATGGATAATCATAATAAGTAATAAATTTGTCATTTATTATTTATACTGAAAGACTGGAAGCCTTTCGAAATGACACAAGTAAAATCCCTGTCTAGATTTTTTTTTTTCGTCAATTAGGATACTTTCAAACAAAAGTAAAATCCCTGTCTAGATTTTTTTTTTTTCGTCAATTAGGATACTTTCAAACAAAGAGGAAAATCGAGAAAACCAAATAATTAAAGAGAATTGTTATTTAACGGAATTTATTTAAATTATTTACAATTAAAAAATAACAAATTTTAATTAAATAGATGCTTTGTTTGATTTATACAGTAGTGTTAATAAGAATCCATGATATAACACCCACAAAATATCACACTACTGCTAAACATAATTATAATATAATAATGTTATGACAAATATTTTGTCTTAAAAGTTCCAATAGCTTTTATTATATCAAACCCTGAAGACGTACTTTATAGCTATTAATACATAAAACAATCAAAAGTACTGAACTCCTCACGGACTTTCTCGTTCTATTGTTTAAAAATAAAGATATTTATTCAAAGCTCGTAATATATGTAAACGAATTAATATATAGCAGCAAAACCAAGCACACATTGCTATGTAATTACGTTAAAAAAATGTGGACTCCCGGTTTTAAATTTTATAATTTTTAGAGATGTCACGATAACATTTTGTCTGATTTCGATTCTTAAGTTCAACCTCGACTTCTCGATTTTCGATTCTTGAACATTTATCTTTCATTATTTTTCGAAGCATCCAAAATTATTTTAAAAAATGTAGGGATTCAAAAAGTAAAATCCCTGTCTAGATTTTTTTTTTTTCGTCAATTAGGATACTTTCAAACAAAGAGGAAAATCGAGAAAACCAAATAATTAAAGAGAATTGTTATTTAACGGAATTTATTTAAATTATTTACAATTAAAAAATAACAAATTTTAATTAAATAGATGCTTTGTTTGATTTATACAGTAGTGTTAATAAGAATCCATGATATAACACCCACAAAATATCACACTACTGCTAAACATAATTATAATATAATAATGTTATGACAAATATTTTGTCTTAAAAGTTCCAATAGCTTTTATTATATCAAACCCTGAAGACGTACTTTATAGCTATTAATACATAAAACAATCAAAAGTACTGAACTCCTCACGGACTTTCTCGTTCTATTGTTTAAAAATAAAGATATTTATTCAAAGCTCGTAATATATGTAAACGAATTAATATATAGCAGCAAAACCAAGCACACATTGCTATGTAATTACGTTAAAAAAATGTGGACTCCCGGTTTTAAATTTTATAATTTTTAGAGATGTCACGATAACATTTTGTCTGATTTCGATTCTTAAGTTCAACCTCGACTTCTCGATTTTCGATTCTTGAACATTTATCTTTCATTATTTTTCGAAGCATCCAAAATTATTTTAAAAAATGTAGGGATTCAAAAAAAAAAAATGCAAAGTAATAAAAAATATACTAATTTTAACAAAGAAAAATATCAATTTTATCAAGTATTAAATCTACAAATAAAGCCCCATTGAATGAAACATTTATAAATAAACATATTAAAATGTTTAATAAATATTTGTTCAGAACACAAGTCTATTCAATGGTAATTAAGATAAAGATCTTTATGTATGTCTATTCAATATGCATAAAGATCAGTAATTTCTTTTACTGGTTATTTAAGTAACTACTAGGTATCATATTCATACATATTTTAAGTATTTACTTCGTATATTATGTATTTAATTTTCTAGTAAACAATTGAAATTGAATGCAAAACATGTAGTAATTACTTAAATCTTGAAGTATATGTTAGTTCCTTTTAAAGTCTGCTAGCTACCTGTCTTGACTTTTTCCCAGAAGTCATGAGCATGGCTTTGTTTATGCAAGAGCGTTCTTCCGAGGTTTACAAAACCAGAAGAAACAGCGATACTGTGTATCGTGCACTATATAGGTTCGAGGAACACCGTGTAAGATACTGGGCAGGCAATTTTCTAGGTGATACGGACGAAACGAGAGAGGTGGTGTTCTATCGCGGAAGGAAATAATATAAATTTCCCTAAGATAAATTGATGATCCAGGGTGTCAAGTGGGGGTTGGTGAAATTAATGGCGTGCATCAGTCTACAGTGAGTCGTAGGGTGAGTGAAGTCACCAAAGAAATCTATGAACAATCAAAAGACTGAATACTATTTCCTAACAACTGACATGAAATAGAAAAAAACCAATCGAGATGATCTGGAAACTTTCAACTTCCCATGTTGTGCACAGTCGTTGTTTTGTAAATACTGAAACCGTCAGTGCATGGAGACGAGTATGTTAACAGAAAAAAATTGCATTTCGATTAACGTTCAAGCTACTTGTAATAGTAATGAAATGTTTACTATTGTTGATGCTACGTGTACAAGTTACACTCTGACAGTCGAGTTTTGCCTAAATCTGGAGTATTAGAGGTGATTGATAGCCCCTTACAAAGGACATGGAGCTATAATCGCTGACAAAGGATATGGGATATCTAAATGGATAATTACAACATACATAAATTCTGCCAAAGATGTTCAGAAAAACTACAACAAATACAAACTAAAAACAGGGTTATTACTGAAAGATTCTTTGGACAAGTTTAATGGAGGTTCCCACCTCTGAGTTTAAAAGTTCGGCTTGATCTAGATACTGTTCTATTAGTTATTGTAAGTTGTTTTGTACTGCATAATATAGCAAAGCACCTCGGCGACGGTGCATTTGATGAAGAAGATGAAAATAATAATGCTGACGATGAAGAAGAAGATTAAGGAGATGAAAGCGATAGCTATCTGGGTTGAGGAAAAGGGATTAAATTAATCATTTAAAAACTCCGACTATTTACAAAGGCTGCATGTTTTTGTTTTTTTATCTTTCTCGTGTATATTTACTTCAATATTTCTTCAGTAAATATTTGTCTAAACAATACCTTATTTAAAATAACTTTCTAAAGAAAGGTCATAACGTTAATAATAAAACTACCAATAAATATATATTTTACTTTTATGTTTAATTTTAATATTCATGATTATTGTTCTATAGATTTTTTCTTTGGATGCAAATATAAAGGATGAGAAAAAAAAATCGTAATTTCCTGGATAATTGTTATAATTTGATAAGAGTTTAAAACTCGTTATCCACTGACTTAAGTATGTAATAAATTAGGTCAAGTTTTTTCTTTATAACAGGCAACAATTGCAGGAATCCAGAAAGATATGAAATTGCATCAGATAACCAGGTCGAACTAAAAAACTAATTTACAGGTTCTTCTCTTAGTTATCGTCTTTTGTTCTCGAATGTAGTGCAATTGTTCCAAAAGAACCAAAAGCTGAAGCTCGCTTGTTGAGAACTTCCTTGTTTCATCCATCTCAAGGGATCCAAAGACCGACTCATCTGAGTTTGTTTATGTTCTCGAATGTAGTGCAATTGTTCCAAAAGAACCAAAAGCTGAAGCTCGCTTGTTGAGAGCTTCCTTGTTTCATCCATCTCAAGGGATCCAAAGACCGACTCATCTGAGTTTGTTTTTGATGATATTTGAATATTACAATTTGTGAGACAAGATATTGAGCTAGAAATTTCTTGGGGATGCAAACTAGTTTCAAAACTACTATCCTCAATTCCCTCTTGATTTTTCAGGGTAGACTGGGCTCCTGAAATGAGAAGAGAAACACTTTATGGGTATAAACATTTAGTTGGGCCGGAAAACGCTTATTCTTTGCAGTTGTTTAAAATTATGTATAGCAACGCGTCTTACTATCCATTAGGGTTATACGCCTATGTACTAATACACTATTGGGTTAAGAGTTAGGAGGGTTGAATTTAGATGAAGTGCAGCCGCATTTTCGAGGATAGTGGGAATCATTCATTCACAGACGGAACTTGTGATTTATTTAATAAGATTGGTTCATTTTTCACTAAGCAGACAAATTCTGACTTTGTACTTGTTTCACTTTCATTCACTTCTCCTGAATCAGATGAAGACATGTTAAGGAATATGACACTAACAAGACTGATGAATGGAATGCGGTGAGTTACTCTAGACGGCCAGTTGACATATTTTGATAAGCATTCTGTACTACGGGTGCCACTAAAACAAAACAAGAGTAAATATTTGTGTTTCCCAGTAAATACACTAATAGCATTTATTGAAGATAGTCCAGTTATTACTACCTAGTACTAGTAAAATATTATGCAATGAAATTAGGGATTTACTTTTACTTATACTTAATACGTATAAGTATTGACTTATTTTTATGCATACCACCCATTTTACCAAAAAAGATCGTCACATTAAAGTGCTCTGTTTTGAATTAATATATTGGAAAAGAAGACTCAAGTACCGTACTGTTACTAAGTAAACAAACAAGATAATAATTGTAGACATCACTTAACTTTCAAATCTTAAGAAATAAATGAGTAAGTATATATTAGCTTGGGCCTATAACATTTATTGTGGCCAATAAAACTTTAAATAAAATTAGCTTTGTAAAAACAAACAAAAACAACTTTTCTTTAGATATTTAATAATTGTTATTTTATTACAAATCTAACGTGCTGGTTACCCTTCTTCGCAACTTGGCAGTCGGCCATTTCAACACATGGCCGCTTGGAACTTTAGTTTAAAAAGCTTATAGATATTTACTAAACACGCCAAAAGTATTCATAACTGGAAATCAAAACAAAAATTCAAACGAAATCGAAATGAATACGATAAATTACGGATTTTATAATTAAAAGAAGAACACATTTCACACATTATTAAAATTTAAAGTCTTCCTCCATAACCGATCCAACACACGTTAGCTCTCCATAAATAGTGGATAAGGTTTTGGGAACGATATATAGATGTATAGAATATATCAGCCTACGCTTTAAATCCAAATATTAAAATAAATATCACTTTTTTGACCTAGTTTTACTAACAACGTTGATTTTTGTTCTATTTTTTTAAACTGGTTTTATTCAAAAATTAAATTAACAAATTGGGAAAAACCACCACAAGTACACTCAGCGAGACTCGAACCTTGATATCCCCGTTATTGGCAGTTTAGACTACTGCAAGAGTGGCACGTTAGAAAATTCTGCCGCCAATTTGAGTCACGGTGAGATGGATTAATAAAAGTTTGCTCATAATGCCCAACGTTGAAAAAGTATGTTAACAACAGAGACTTGGGTGAGTTATCGTGAGTATAAATGTACCTTGAACAAGATTTTTGTATTCTAGAACTTTTTTACGTACAACTCATGAACCATTCCTCCGTTACCAACCCTTGTTTACATCCAAAGAGGATGCCAGCCTGTCTAATTAAGAGAAGGATGGAAGTGTGATAAAATAATTTGTCATTCTAAAACAAACAAAGTAATCGAATATAGTATAGTTTTTAATAACATAGCGTATTAAATGTAAAGGACTGATTAAAATTATATCATTGCACTATAAAAAAAGTGAAAATTAATTAAAAAACTTCAAATAATATATGTATTATCGTTTATATTATTTCTACTCTCATTCTTTTTACATATATTTTTTGACTAATTGTTTTTCCGCAGTGCTTTTGACAATCTAAAGATATTGCACGCAATCAAATAAACAGGAAATATCCATCCAGGTCATTATCAATGCCTTTCTGAGCACTATAAATAATCATTTTACTGAAAGAGAACATGCACATTTCTGACCTTGGTGAATGTATATGCACGTTGTTATGTGAGGTAATAGCAACCATTAAAAAAGAAATACATAATAATGCTCTCACACAATATTGAAACTTCTGACTTCACTAATATATCTAGACTCAATAAAAATCAAATATTAATGGACAGTTCTAGAAATTTTTCCCACAGAATGCTCAATACTGAACCGATATTTTACATTATCTAACTTTACCACATAAATATATTACTCAGAATATGATAGCTAGATGGAGCAATCCTCACGAATAATAGCTTTGGCTGGCTTTGTCGGTGGAATTTCATGCAGGAATTCTTTGTAGTTCACTGAAGGTAGTTTTAGGTGGTTCAATTCGCCATGCAGCTTATGTAAATCTTCCACTTTCAATGTCTTCATTATCTAAGAGATCAGATGGAGAGTATGCAACTCTACAATTTTTTCTAAGTTAGTTGTGCAAGATACAACATACCTTAACTACAGGTTCAGCTTTCTATGGATACATTGTTGTATGCAATACATGGAATATATCTGCCATAATACCCAACGAATTTTCTATAACAGTAGTTATATACCTTTCTTTCTGGATTGAGTTCATGCATAGTAAAAGTTTTGATGAAATGTTCATAAATGCTAAGACCCTCAACTCTTTTTAAATGCAAAACTCATTGAATTAAGAGTTTTGTGTTGTTTGTCTGTTTGAGCTTTTTATTTTTAGGTTTTACATCGAAAAGATTACTCTCCAAATTCCACACTCAGATATACGCCCATTTGTCCCAATATCTATCATTATAAATTCATAATTGGCATTTGTCAAAGCCAACAGGACTATACTAATGTAGCCCTTTTAATTATAATAGTAATACCGACATTTAGTTTGTTTATTAATTGATATGTGACGTCCATCCAGCGCACCTCCACAGTTAGGATAGTTCTATCTTTGATATAAATCTGGTAATATTTCTATCCACTCCATTTCGTTGCTTGGCAACAAATCATCAGAATAAAAAATCACATAATTTTACGTTTATACTTCTATTTATTGATATAATCATGCTCAAAACTTAAAGGTATTCTTTCCAGAATTTCCCTAAGCTTACTCCATCATAAAAAACAGCTCTAGGCAGGAAACTAGTAGCTAAAAAGATAGGTGCTTCAAAACAGGTTACGAAAAAGCTTATACGGGCCAAGGCTGAATAGGTTCTTAACAGAGACGTGGTTGACTCCTACTTTAATATTGTGGCTGCCAAAATGCGTAGAATGAACGATTAGCAGCGAATTTTTGTGGGAAACTTACAATGAGTGGGTTTTCCCTGGAATGTTTAACAGTCTTACTGAGTTTCCTCACGTAAACACTCCCAACATGTAATTTCCTCTTTACAATCAAGGTTTATATAGCACTCAAGGTAACTACAGAGAAGTTATTCAAAATTAACCTTCCACTCTCGAGTGTGAATCTATCCCCGTGAATTATTATTAAAGTATTAGTATGTTTTCAGGACAATAAAATAAATTAAACTCTGTCAACATTCTTTTTGTAAGCGAATTTAGTCCTATTCCAGTTTACCATTTTGTTTAGTTAAAATTACATGTATTTTGTAAATACATGCATTTCTTATTTGTACTACTATTCTGCTACTTGTATTTCTTACCTTCACGTACTCCCTCTCAGTACTTCAAATATTGCCTCACATGTCTCGGGTATTCTTTCCGAGGGATTGCGGAGATATAGCCGTCGAAAACTTTAAGTCTTCCAAAGATCTTCCGGTTGTGAGAAACCTAAGCGTTTATATCAGTATTTCCTCTACTGGGATTGCTTATCACTGTGTCCTGTTTGTAAAATAAAGAATTACCTAGCGATAGAAGTCTTTAAAAACCCTCAGAGCTCATATGCAAATAAGTTGTATAATCGTCCATAGAGTTTAGTTCAAGTTCACGCAAAAAAACGAGTTGTTTGAAAATGTGAGTATTTGTTGTAACAAGCGTTTGGACCCCAAGTTCTGTCGTTTTTTCTACCTTACTTAATAATCTCTCAAAAATAAAACCAAAGCCACAGCAGTAATTTTTTAGACATTTTTACGACCTCATAGGAAAAATAACATCAATTAACGAGAAAAAATGGGTTTTCTCAAAATATGCTCCACCGATTTTGATTAAAATTCGTATTTAGGCGTTGATTAAGATTATAAATATACTGGCTATTTTCATTTTCCCATGAAAATGAATTTTAGGGTACTCTACAGAAGCGTTAATTTCCGTATCTCCACAACTATTTGAGATACTTAACAACTTATCATTGCAAAATTGTAGGACTATTAGAAATAAAAAACTTTTATTTGACATATATTTTTATAAAAGAAAAAGTTTCTGAGATATTTGCAAATATATTAATACAATTTTGTGAGTTTAGTTGTAATCATATACTATTTAAGTCTTAACGCAATAATTCTCCAATTCTACAGGGTAATTAAATATAAGTAAGTATCTAAAAAAAAGTATGTTATTTTTCCTAAACCTCTTAGGAGAAATGTTTGTACAGCAATGATCAATCTCCATTTTGGACTCAATAGTCAATATTTACATTTTTTATTGGTCAAAATGTATAAATGAATAATTAAATAACAATGCGATGACTTGAAGATGTGCAACACCTAATAAAATGTTAAAATTTTAACAGGAAATCGAAATTTTAATACGAAGTGTTGGCTCTTGTGGACCCAATATTAATCTTTTTTATTGGTCCAAACATACAAATGAGGACATTAATTCTTTAAAAATAAAAATATAAAGATTTAAAACAGAAGTGTTGATGAATCTTGACGTTTCATGAATCTCTAGTAATACAATTTTCATAAATTGGAACATGTAAAGCAGATCCCAGTTTCCAAGCTGTCAGAAAATGGTTCAAATACCATTTTATTAAGTTCTTTAAAAAATTAAATTGTTTGAAATGCTCTTAGGTGGACAAAGATGCACCTCTTTTCTCATTGATTCTATATCATTGTATATTATTTTATTCGTGTTCTTATGTGGAGTGGTGATGATACAATGTACATTATTCCTTTCAGAAATCTTACGAGTTTATAGAAAGAGAGAGAAAGTCTGTGCGGTGCGTCATAAGTTTTTGCATCATAACAACAGAGATCAATGGAACCAAGCGAGGCACAAGACTCCAAGGGTGAAGCAATCACCAAATATATTGAAGCCTCAGCAGTCCAGATATTATTCAGACTTCAATCTCTAATTCAACTATTCCTAGTTTCTGCCTTAGTGCATGCTAAGGATTCCCGTTAAAACTTTCACACAGCTCTGGCCACACATGACAGTGGTTTTTCAAACATATTTTATTACGGAATATTTTGTTCTAGATCTCCGGCTGAAGAAGAATATACATCCATTCAATCTGCAAACTTTCAGTTATTTAGTATTACAAGTCGATACATCAGTCAATATAAAATTCAATGTACAGTGATGCCACCTTGGTCTTAAGTTATATGAATTTTGGCAGCTTGAATAAATGAGGCAAGTGATTTTCTCTCCTCAAAAACGGTAATATGATATCCTTTTCCAAGATCATACCACTATACGGATACAGGAATATATGTTAAGAACTTCCATTGAAATAACACAATACATTTGAGAAGTCAGAACAAATGGCCACACATCGCTTCTAAATATTTGAAAAAAATTAAACATTACTTCTAAAATTCATAAAGTCCGTGCTTGAGTTTGAAACACTTGGACACATGGAAAATATTGATAAAAAAGATGACCAGAGATATAATATGCCACACCACCTTGTTTTCAAGCGGAAAAGTTCTACAGTCAAGACTCGGGTCGTGTTCGAAGTATCGGCCAAAATAGATACTAGCTGAAGCTTAAATGATAGCATACTTGTCAGTCCTGTGGCTCATTATTATTTTTGATTTACAATTATCAGGTTTCATATACATCAGATACATTTACAACTGACATAGAAATTATTTATCATCAGTTGAGGATTCATCCCAAATACAATATTTTACAGTTCATCATTTGGTGAGAAATGCCGCAAACACAACTAGCAACCCAAGCACACACCACTATAACATATGGAGCTTCAGCCACATAATTTAAGCTACAATATGCTTGAAGGAACCTGATAATGATGAAGCCTAAAACCTTCCCAATTGCAGCCTCGTTTTTTCTGCGAGATTATTTCGTGGATAAATGCATGTTTGTTGCTGAGAACCTAGAAGATGACCGTATAATTTGATTGCAACATAAAGAGCTTCCCAAATATGGATGAATGACTCTCAAAAATTGGTGAATAAATAGTGCTAAATTAATAACTAAAAATTAATTCTTTGCTACAGGACACCCAACATACCTTAATCATTTTAGAACTCTAATGAACACTTGTCACATCTCATCGCTGAAAAGGGAGTTATCACTAACTACTTTATTCGGTAAAGATATTATATATCTTTAATCAGAGGTCCTCATCTTTCCTGTAGTGATTTTGTTCACAATATTTATTCAAAAACTATATCAAGAAGGCTGATACGGATGGTTTGTTAGCACCAACACTCTTGAAAGAATGACAATATATATTTAAATCAATATTCTGCAATAATTTATATCGGTATGTTTCGATTTGTGCTTGCCCAATTTGTCCCAAAGAATAAACAAATTCATAGATTATCTGATGCCTAAGTCAGGCTTATAGGGGTTAAATTTACATAGGATCGAACAAAAAAGAAGGCAAGACAACTGTTAAGTTATCTGGGCCAATTCAATTGGTTTTGCATGAAAATCAGTTTCTCTTCCAAGTTTGGAAATTTGAGGAGCTTCATTTCGTTCACAACTTCTAACGAAGAAACATAATTAAATCTAATGGATTAATGTAAATATAAACCATAGATTGCTTCACTTTTCTATGAAGAAATACATAAATATATTCTTCCTTCTTACAATCATCTACCTGGACTGATAATCAATGTAGAGCAATTGAGGTAGCATTATGCCTCTCTTCATCATTTGATAGTGCCATTTCGTCAACGATTATGGATTCCGAGAATTAAACAAATCTCTAAGAAATCCACTCAGTTCAAATCTTTAATAAATCTAGTGCGTATAACCCGAACGGGTAGTAAGACGCGGTGCTAATAATAATAATAATTTAATAAATCTACTCAATAATGTTCAACATGTCAGAAGGAGAATACTGTTGCTTCACAGCAAGTTATGTAAGGTATCTCAAAGGATCGCATTTCTCCATAGAATATAGTCACCAGCGTGAATATCGATTATCGTGGTAAAATCTTATTATTATTATTATTAGCACCGTGTCTTACTACTCATTCGGGTTATACGCACTTACGTTAATGTGTAATGGTAGGATAATTGTGAGATGAAATGAAGGACATACAGCTTAAAGTGGAATCTGAACCACCGTGGAGACCTGGCATTCCTCACATTCACAAACTGTGATTAATACACGTCTTGTCAGGGGTGAAGGAAGGGTTTGGTAATGTCTTGTCAGAGGTGAGTGGTAAAATCTTGATAAGGGAAGCTACCAAATACAGCAAGATAACAATAAACTTAGACAACCTTATTCATATGCCAGGCTACGAAACCATTCACATAGAAGTGATATCAAATCTCACCATAAGTGGTTTCATAGCAAATATGGGGTGCTTTGTATTTCACAGAAAACATCCCTCTCATATATTTAATTATAATGACACTAATGTGTTGGAATCTATAAGGGACTATACAAAACTCCTTTAAGACTACAACTAAATAATGAACTTCTCAATCTAGCAGCTTGATTGGGTATAACGTGACATTCATATCCTTCAGCAGCCCTACACTATGGTGATAATTGTGTGGCGTCAAGTAAATCCAGCAAGTACCACTTGTAGCATTTGGCTACAATTGAAGAAGAGATAAGTCAGAGACATAAACAAACGTACCCCATTTCACCATCCCAGAGCCTCTGGAAAACAGGTCGGAGGAACAACAAACACGACCGAGCTAAACGAGCCTTGTTATCAACTGATCGAGCCCATAAAGATTCAAACCGCACCCACTAGAGTTCGCTTCAGACCTAAACATTACAAAGAACTAAATCTAGGAAGAGAGGCCTGTCTTACTCTAGTCCAGAACATTCCGGTCATTTGGAGTTGGTTGTAGAAGCAAATTGTTGTTACGCGCATTCCCCCCTTGGTGTGACCCTAATGTGTTCCCCCTCCATGATCCTCACCTTCCATGTTCTCTGGGTTTCCTTGTGTATATATACCGCCGGGATGGAATATGTCCGGCACTTTTAGACATGGATTTACAATGTGGAGTACGTATCCATGCTTACATATATTTAAAAATTTAAGAACTAATTTCTTTTCAGCTTAATTATATTTTATTTTTGTAACCTTTTTCAAAATTATCATTTTGGATTTTCATAATTAATTGTTAAAATAAGTCACTTAATAATCGAAAAAATATCATAGACCAATATTAAATTTCATGATGTTGGTCAAAGATTGGGATATCGAGACTTAGGTTTATTTTGGTGAGATTGATATTTGTTGGAATATTACCATTTGCTTGACTGATAGAATTCATGATAATGAGGTCTAATGTTGTAGTTTGATATATTTGATTTATTTTACGAATTTTTGCTCTAGTGGGAAAAGTTTATCTTGTTGTTTTATAGTACTCTTGCAAATTTCTAGTCTCTTAATTTTTTCGTGTAGATTTATTCTTGTAAAATGGGCATAGGAATTGAAATATTTAAATGAATGATGATAGAATTCTCGACGACTCACCTTTTTCAAATAGTGGATTATTTACATGACTATATATTATGAGATAGTTATAAAATTTGTATATTGTTTTTAAACTAGGGGCAATTTAACAAACTTTAGAAGAAAGTTTCTTACGTCTATCATTAATAATTGTGTTTATGCCATCATATATGGTTCTACATGTTACTAAACATATACATATATTTAATTATATTTTTAATGAATAAATACCAACAAAGGCATATTTTTTCTTTCTTATGAATAGTATAAATACACTTAAGATAGTTTTTTTAATTTGTGTATACTCTTCCTTTTTTCTTTTTTGGTTATTTATATACTATTGGGGATGGCTATTAAACTATCATTCCCGCAACTAGATTGATTTGAGTGCTCTGAGTTTTCAATGTTTTTCTCAGACATTCGAAACAGTTAATCAAGTGACCAACTTTAATTGTGTTTATAATAATTTTTCTATTTGAGCCTCCAATTTTGGATTTGTTAGGTAAAGGAGGTTACACACTTTCGATAAGTAATGAGAAATAACATCTTTAAATTCGAAAATCTGACCACTTTAACAACCCAACTTGAGGTCTGTAACAATTCACAACCTTTGGTTAAGTTTACGGACGACCCCACAGGGTCAAGCATATATCACACCTTATTATTTCCAGATAAGCAAACCTTTTACAACATTGCCCACTTAAGACTATACGTCCTACGCTGTCAACCATCTAACCTGATAGTAATACCGTGCCTGCAAACACTAACCCAAAATTTTTGTCAAAAATGATCAAAGGAATAATATGTGATCTCCCTCCAACAATGGCAAAATTGGAACAACAATTTTCCTAATTTAATTCCTGGTATGGTAATAATATGGGACGAAAAACTTTGCACCAATTCATTGGAAAACAGGAATTGTACAATATTTTCTGTC
The DNA here is from genome assembly GCA_902141375.1 of Timema poppense. Taxonomy (NCBI): domain Eukaryota; kingdom Metazoa; phylum Arthropoda; class Insecta; order Phasmatodea; family Timematidae; genus Timema; species Timema poppense. The sequence continues at coordinate 35,657 of CABFOV010000201.1, forward strand.
TGTAGATGATGGACTGACACGTGTTGAATCTTTGCACACTACCAGTAGATCAATTAAGAGACCAATTCACAAACTATTCATTATTCTATTTATAAACCAATGTTAGTTATAAGATAATAAAGTTTGATTATGTCGATACGATGTAATTGTTAATCTAAGACCACAATTGATTTTAAATAATCATATAACCACCTTTCTAATGCACTTTTAATTTATTCAATCCGATTATTTGAATTCGTGCAATTTTTGGAAAAGGCTGGAAATATTTTCTTATATTCCTAACAATATTTGAATAAATATGGTGGGATAGTGCTCTAGATCTATTTTATGCACCTCTTCTCTTAATAAGAGTACTTTTGTTGATTTCTATCATCATTTTATTGGTGTTATTTAATACATAACAAATAGCACATTCATTATTGACCATGACGTTCAATTTGAAATAAAGTGGCGTTCCAACAATCAATTGTAATAATTAAATATGGTTGATGCAAGGATGACTATTGTTTATGTTATGCTCGTTATTGGCACTCCTAACGGGTAATGTTGGAACTAAATATTTTATATGTGATGTTAGTAGACATATTGTATTCTTAAATATGTATCCAATAGCATTTGAGTACGTGGTTGCGTCAAAACACAACACAAAATCCCACGGAAGACCACTCTTGAATAGACAAGGGAATAAAGAACAAATTATAAAGATATCTCTGGGGATGTAAGTACTTTCCTCTGCTGTTGAATTCGTGGTCACATTATGACTCCTTTGTTGAATATAAACATTATTTTGGTAGGGCCGTTGGGTTATATATGGAGAGGTTGGGAGAAGAGAAGAGTATTGCCTTAACGTGCAGACATAAATGTTCACTATATGAGAGAGGCAGCAAATAAGAGAGTTTAAGGTGCTTTGTTGTGTGGTTCATTGGAGGATGGTATTCCTTAGGTTTTAATAATCAAACTGAAAGCTGTTCAGAGAGTCGACAATTCACCTCTAAAATAATACAGTTGAAAATTTGTACTAATGTACATTATGAAAAAAAATAATTCAAGAACAAACACGAATATCATTGATTAGACACGTATACGAAACCAAAACACTGCTTATACTACACACAGATACACGATGGGTGAGCTCCCTCTCCAAAATGAAGCAATATAATTAAAGGTTTGCGGTTAACTGGAATATCTCCACAACCGGTCGAATAAACAATACTCTACCAGAAGAGGAAGAGGGTGTCTGAAGATATTCCAAAAATGAGGAAAAGGTCAAGAGGCCTGAAATCTGATGGTATTTCCAAACAATAAAAATGGACCTAGCAGCATGAACAAGAATCATTAATCAAAAACACCCACAAAATATCACACTGCCGACAATAGTAATAATCATGTGACGATGTAATGATAATTACTTGGTTGTTTTAAATATACCAATAGTTCTTGTTTTATCCAGCCCAGAGGTCCATGAAAACATGTTATCTTTTTATCACCATCATTACTCGACTATAATGTTATAAATATAAAAAACCACAATGTTAGCACCATTATGCTATACATTTATTCTGCTGGTATAAAATTTATTTTCTTCAAAAGTATAATATGTTTATTAATTTTCACTTAAATTTGTCTAATAGCGTTAAAAGGATACCAGTATTTCAAATATGTCAGATGTATTTCATTCTGATACTTGTATAACCTTTCTCCCTCTAATTAAGACTTGCTAAATGTGTTAAGTGTAACCTTTAAGGACAGTAAGTGTTCGAAACAACTGTTTATTTTTTATTCTTGACACTCTTTTTCATTGACTAAATAAATATTTTTTAAAAGCTGTAAGTTTCCTTATGAATTTCTGTGTTTTCTTAGATTAGTTTATTTTAATAAATTGGTTCAAAAGTTATAAACATCACCCGCAGATACTCATAATTTTAGTTTTGATATATAATTTATTTTAAGTCAACATAGAGATGAGTAAGAGCGTTCCATCATTCAAATTTTTTTTTAGGATTCATCCTCACCGATGGTGTTGTTTCAGTATTTTTCTTGTCTAATATAACATTGTGTTTACGGGATCGCAAAATGCCACAAGTTGTAAAGCTACATTGTAATATTCCTCTTCGTGACGTTAAATATTTGGCGTGGGGTGAGATTTATTAATCATAAAAGTAAAATCAGTTCAAAATATATAGATTATTATTTTATTTGAACATAATATTAAAATCCTATCATTAATATGAAATCATTGGTCACTATCTGAAATCACACGTAGTAAATATCGACGGGAGATACCTGGGTTTCCACGGTGTGATTTATTCTTAAATTTTAGTTTTGTGTCTTACTAACTGTTCGGGTTATACGCTTGTGTATTAATTACGTTAGTTGTTTCAGGAAAGAGGAAAATAGTATCCATAGGAAGTACATTCACATTTGCGGGGAAAGAGATTAGAAAATAATTTAGGAAAAAACCACTCAGTACACCCGACGGAGAATCGAACATCAATCAGTCTAGTCTAGTACGAGAGTAACACGTTAGATCATGTGGCTACGAGATCGGATCAGGGTGAGTTGGATTAATAAAAGTTAGCTTAGAATCCCGGATACGGAATAATCATGCTAGAACACAACGTCCCAACAAAGATTGGTGTGAGCTAACGGAGGAGAAAATGACCTCGAATAAGATCTCTGGCGTCTAGAACCTTCTGCGTACAAAGCTTTGAAATCCTGCTACATTAAAATCCCTTATTTATTTACAAAGAGCACTCCAAACTGTCTGTGTAAGAAAAGGATGTAAGAGTGATTAAATACTGTGCAATACTAAAGCAAACAAAGTATAAGAATATAGTATAATTTTGAATATCATAGAGCATAAAATACATAAAATGATATGAGTTTAAAGGAATGATAGAACAATAAAATTATACTGTACTATATTATAATACTTTTATATTATCATAGGCCTTGTTTAGATTCTCATTCCTTTTAACATACAATATTTAATGTATTTTTTGTTCATAGTGCTTTCGACAAACTAAAATATTGCACGCAATCAAGTAAACGAGCAATATCCATCAAGGCCATGTGTTATTATATGTTATACCAAGAGCTATAACAATAATTAAAAATAGGAATTACATAAAAATACTCTCCCATATTATTAAAGTTGCTGACGTCAATAATATTAGTGGTTTCACACCGAACTAAATACAAATGGACAACACGTCTAGAAAATTGGTTATCACCGATATTTCTTCCTCGTCCATTATTTCACACGTGCTAACTTGACTACATGAGTATATTATTTCAGATGTATCTCAGATATTATATTTTAAGTCAGTGTTTTTGAAACAGTTTAATAACGCAAAATGTCTCTATATTTTTGATAATTTTCAACAATAGGTGACTATAAATGTTTTCAAATATGAAAATAATGTGTGATCATTTGAAAAAATAGAATTTTAAACACAAGCTAAAATTTCAAAAAGAGTTAAATGTTAAACACAAATTTATATATAATTACACCAGTTTAAGAGTAATATCACCATTTTCACATGAACTATAACCCTTCAATAAAATACCGTTTACTACCATACAGTTGGTGAAACATTTCATGCTAAGTGAAAGTCACATAGTGTTCACGCCAAACAGAGTATACTGCTCCCAGTATAAAACGTACATCTAGTTTACCGGAAAGTTGGCATGCAAAGTTTGTTTGTTTACACTGTATAAAGCCTATTTAATAGGACTATGGTGGAGTTCGTCATGACAAACTTTAAACGTAAACATTAAGACAGTGTATTAGTAAAAGTTAACTTACGTCAAAATCTTTCTTCGTCACTTAAAGATATTTTATTGTCACGTATATAACAACAGTCATGGATAAATGCAAACATGAATTTTAATTACTATGATTTGATAATTGTAGAATTTAATTTGTATGGCTCAAAGATGGAGCAATCGATTGTAAAAAAGGAAGTGTGCCACTAAAATCGTATTGCAAGAGGAAATAAATCATATATCTATTTTCTATAATTGTGATTTATAACTGCAAAATTTGAAATTATACTTAAGATAGAACTAAATGAAAAAAAGAGAAATTATTATTGAATATTTCAGTTGAAGTATTTTTCACTAATTAATAACTTTTAAAGTGTTAAATATAAAGATGTGTATTCTCAATTTTGATCATGTTCTAAATAATTATTGCTCGTGATACCAATGTGCATTTAAAATAACGCATGAAGAACAATATTTCGAAAAACAGAATGTGAAAATAAATAAAGGACCGTATCACGAAATATGTTTTGATTAATCAGAAGATCAGAAGATCATCAGAAGATGGATTTGACATGTTTTTTTTATTTCGTTGCACTTCTTTTTAATGCAAAATACATTACGAACAATTCTATCCTAAAAGAAGTGCAGCCCTTATCATCACAGATTCAAGAAACATTGAGCAAAACAACAACATCATTGATACATTTAATACGTGATAACTCTGTATGTATACATGGTCCCTTCGTAGTTATTAAACACACAGATGTTGATGTTAAATTTATTGATGGTTTTCTTCATCACGTACACTACAATAACTTACAACTCTTACTAGTTCAAAATGACACGCTTCTACCAGAACGAGAGGAAGCTCTCGATAATGCCGGTAAAAGTGAAGTTTTTATTTATCTTATAGACAAGCTTGAAGAAAACTGCTTTATAAACTCTGCATACCCAATCAATGAATTAAATATGTGGAATAATAGAGGATATTTCTTTATAATTATAACGAGTGTGGTTTCCGAAATATTTCCCCATATTGAAAAAGTATTTAAACGGTGTTGGGAAGATTATAAGCTCATGAATATTATTGTTTTATTTTCACTGCAAGAAAATACTTTGGTAAAATTCCAATCTCCAAGGAAACTGGTAAGTCATGGAAATGTTGAAGTGCTCACTTACAATCCATTTAGAGGTATCCAGGAACTTATTAAGCTACCTGTAAATAAATTGAAGAAAATGTTGCCTTCAGAGAAGTTGCGTGACCTTCATGGATATCCTTTGAAAGTCTGCATTGCCCCTTATCCCCCAAAGATTTTTGAGAGCATCGATTCAAACGGTAAGAAGACATTGAAAGGTACTAATGGACTTTTGCTATCAGCAGTTCTTAAACACATGAATATGACTCTAATAGTTATACCTCCAATTAAAAATATAAACAACTGGGCATTTCCTTACGATGATGAAGACTCTTCATTAGATATATTCATCAATGGAGTACCAGATATAGATGGAATGTCGACAAGCTATACAGTATCTAAATTTGGTGCAATGACATATCCTCATGATTACGAAGTATATACCTGCCTTGTTCCGAAGGCACAGCTGATACCTAGATATATGAACCTGATCCTACCTTTCAGAGAAGAAACTTGGTGGATCCACTTAGTGACATTCGGTGTCGTTGCGATTGCTGGTAAATTACTTATTACATTCAATACTCGACATGGAGATGACGCATCAGGCAGTAGTGTACTACTGGAAACGTATCAAGTCATCGTAACTGGCACCACAACACTATTTCCAATACATACGTCACAAAGATTGTTCTTGTTGCTATGCTTGATATATAGCCTAATCATGAACAATGCTTACCAAGGTTCCTTGACAAGCTATCTTACTCAACCAAAATACTACTCGGATGTCAACACAATAACAGAGTTGGAAGAATCAACGTTTAAACTGGTCTTAATTTATGATCCAAATATATTTTCTAAACTTAGACATAAAACGTTTGATCTGTCTTTAGTAAAAAGATTTATTTCCAAAACTTTTTTTTCTAACAATATTAGTAAAGTTTTGCACGACGCAGCTTTCCATCGTAATGTTAGCCAATTCACAGGATCATTCTTTGGTACATATCAAATAAATCAACGTAAATATCAAGATAACGGCAGACCATTGCTTCATCTGATGAGAGAATATTTTCATGCTAGTCCAGTTGTATTCAGGGTAGCAGAAAACTTCCCTTATTTAGATAGATTGAATTCTCTGATCGCCCGTATTATTCAAAGTGGATTGTATAAGAAATGGAAAGATGATGTTCTTTCCTCCTACAAACATACGCCGCTTACTCACATGAAACCGTTAAGTAAGTCACATTTGCAGTCAGCTTTTTATATTTTATTCTTTGGTTTAATTTCAAGCTTGATATTATTTTTTGTAGAAATTGTCTTGTGTTTATTGATCAAGCAGTTGGGATTGCAAATTTAAAGCATGTAAAAATACATTTTTGAATTGAGGAAGTGACACTAAAAGGTTGATATGATATGTATATAAATTTCCGTTAATTATTCGCGATATGTCGGAAGATTAGGGTGACTGTGATTATTGAAGCATTATAATGGATAGGTTAATTAATAAAATGTACTATATTAAACGTGATCTCTTAATATTTAACATATGGTGCAGTAGAATTTTACATTCTTATATACATAAAACTGATCAGAAATAACTAAAGCCAAGTTTTTTTTTCGACATATGATTAAATTAATATTTTATTTTTATTTTAGCACTTCGTCCTACTATCTGATCAGGTTGTACAGACATGTACTAGTTAAGCTAATGAGTTAAAGATGAAGTTCAAATTTATAGTAAATGTACTCACATTTACGTGAAGAGATAGTGGTAAAAGTTTATAAAAAACCTTCAATCTTCCCATTGCAATTCGTACTGCTTTCTCCCTGTCATCATCAATCTAGCCTAGCACGAGAGTGAAACCTTAGGACTTAGACCATGGATCTACTGTGTGGGTTGAGGCCTTCACTTGAATTGATCTTGTTTGTTTATTGTAATCACGGGGTTGCGTGGAATTGAAAAAAAATATTTATCTTAATGTTATATTAAAGTTATCATTATTATTGTAATGTAAATCTAATATAATATATTTGTTTATGTTATATTTCAAACTATTGGCCACTAAAGCGAGGGTAAAAGCAGATCAGCGACACCTAGGTTGATAGCAAGTTAAACGCTAGAGTCCAATCTGACCAGTCATATGATAGAGTCAGTGGTATTAAGGGACTTTCAGTGCACGGTTGTTTTCGGTTTGTCTGGAGACATTGTAAATACTGCGCTTCTAATTAAATTAATAAAGATTGTGTGTTTGAAAGTGTTGATCCCTACTCAATAACCCATATATTATTAGTTTTTAAAAGGATGCATGACAGTGCTATCTAGGAAGTTGCACACTACCGTAGCAGATATATTATTAATTGATTTATACAAGTATTCAACTAATATATTTATTATTGAATTATATTAATTCATAATTATTCATTCAAATATAATAAATGGTGGTTTGCCAGAATGTTGGTTGATTAGTTTTTTAATTAAACCTGAGATACCTAACTTCATATATAAAGGAGTAAAATAACAATCTAATTCACTATTGGTAGCATAAGAGCTTATACAAGTTGATGTCTAGACAGTATATCTGTATTGTATATTTCAATTCACAAAATGATTGTTGATTTGTGTGCTAATATGGAGAGAAGTACTTTCCAAAGTTTGAAGACATTTGACATTTGAATTGATGACTCGGCTGACATTAGCGGGAAAGCATAATTTGTTACCCATAACAGATTCATTCACAATGATGAAATGATCACTCAGTTTTATTTTTGTGTTTAAACGATCTTGAAAACATATCATAGGACAGGAAATTTTTCAACCATCGTTTGAATAGATTAAAAAGTCTATATTATATCGAAATTTTGTATTGAGATTTGAATGGATGGTGCCCAATCTATTAAACAAAATGGGAGTGGATACTTGGTTTCACTCGTCAAACAGAAAATTCCATATATAATAAAAACCCACTTTTTTTAGTAAAAAAATTCACTAATCATCTGATTTAAACCTGTTTTTAAATCAAGTGGCGAAAACTTCATCAAAATAAAACTATTAATTGTGTTTGTATTTTTCAATTTGCAAAAACATGGAATCAAAATTTCATTGCCTAGTTCAGTAACCGAGGTTCTCTGTCGGTCTCACAAAATTTTAAATTAAGTTTTGGAACATAAGAACTGGTTAAGAGCATTTTTGGAACAATAATGGAACCCATCATACCACCATCTGAATGACCTATTAACTAAGCTGACATATTTGACCGATATATTTTACCAGTTAAATGTGCTCAGCGCCAGGAAGTAAAGCCAAGATGACAGGATTATCACAGCCACAACCAACCTAACAGCGTTTAAAAGAACTTCAAATTTATCTTAGAAGAACAATTAAACTTCAAAATGTTTCCAATATTAGAAAGTTTTAAAACGAGCCATGAACTATATCGCCTCATACTTTAATATCTTGTAGCACCCTTATAAAACGTTGATAATATTTTATCATCGCGTTCTACACCAATAATCTACCAGGTTTAACACCTTTTTGAGTATTACAGATGTTGAAATATGACATAAAATAATGGAGAGTTGGAAATGGCCCAGAGTTCTAGTGATTTCAGCTTGAAAGTAAAACAATGGAGTAGGCTGATGCACTCTTGTTGGAATTACAATTAGCAACAATAACGGCAGATACTTCTACATTTCGTCAGGACATATATTGTTATAAACAGGGATTTTAAGCTCTGACATATTATCAATGCTAAGGATGTATTTGTGTTTATTAAATAATAATTTATTTGTATCAAATTTTACCTAATGTAAATGAGATTACTCAACAACAAAAGAACTCACGCCTCTCATTAAACATTATATTTTGTGAATGATTTATTTTGTATATATGCAATGTTTTATAATTTCTGGATGTCTCACTATCATATTATAAAGTAGTTGTGTTTTACGTCAGGCCTAAGCCACTTCTGGGAGTATATCTTTTTGTTTTTGGAGGTATTACTTATAAATAAGAAATTACTTTGTGACGTGAGCAAATATTAATTCTGTAAGTGCAAATCGGAAAAAAAAGGTTGGGAACCTTTGCCTTAAACCATGTGGCCACCAGAGCATGTCTATTAATTATTGATTAATTCAACTACTATAATTATTAATGAATGTTTGTTGAATAGTTTGTCAACTAGAGCGGAGGTGGATGACTTAATATATAAAGGAGTCAAATGACAAGTTAATCCTCATTGGTAGCATAGGCGTACGTACAGTGTACCGGGTGTGCCTAAAGTCTTGGCAGTATATTTGGGTTTTAACTGAACCTCATTAAATGCTTTTGTGCTTCAAACACAGTTACAGATATTATAAACTACACCACATACACTGAATTGAGAATTATTAAATGTTCAAAACTAATTTGTTTTTGTCAATTTCGATTAGTTCAAAAGTTATTTCAATTTTAAAATAGGTTATGTATTATTAAGTAAACTTTAGTTGTTGATTAAAATTAAGAAATCAGTTTGGTTATGTATTATTTTGTTGTTTAAATAACTGAAAAACTGTATATACTTGTAATTTTGACTCCTTTCTTTCGCTACTTTAATCGATACATAATCATTACATTGAGCATATGTCTTGTGTTCAACAGCTCCCGAGATAAGGCCTTAAGATTATGCTGAAATTGTTAATACCCCTTTTTGATACACCTTTGTTGCACCTCTTGTAAGTAACGTATCACTGCTGGCACACAGCTGGGGATGGCACTACATGAACACGGTTTAACTAGTAGGGCTATAAATTACAACAAAAGATCGGACGGCCCTCTTTCAGGAATCATTGAACATGGCAAAAAATATGTTCATAAGGACAGTTTGTGTGGTTTGAGTTTTAACATCCCCACCCTGTTACTTCCCACATATGATTATATTATGCACACTCTAATGAACTGTCAAGTGCACGTCTATGATTAATGAACTGCATTTAATATAATATATTTAATAACCTATCTATAACATGTATCATATAAACCTAAAAATACATACCCACAGCATTTCCTTTTATTACAAAATTAAAATTACGTTTTTTGTTAGATTAAAAATTTAAAAAAACCTTACTATATTCTATGTTAATAGAACTCGTAATTTAACTATTCGTAACAACCGGAATACCAGCCCTGTCTAAATATTTTGATTGTTTGACAAAGGTGATTTTCTACACATTATATGCAAGAGTGAGTTCATTCTTCTTAGTAACACTCTGCACTTAAATTTACATGTATTTTACATAAATGTAGATCCTCAACTATAGTAGGTCCATCAATTGTTTAGGGTGTCCGGACACGTGTGTGATCAGTAAAAACAGTAATTCACGAGTGAAACGTTATAGAAACTCACCTAAAGTACAAATATCTAAATTTGTTTTGTGTCGTATTATGGTTTATGAGTATATATTTAAAAAATGTAAAGTATCACTTAAATAAAATAAATGTTATAATTAAACACTATTCACCACTTCTTTGATTAATATTCTTAACAACCAAATTTAATATCATATATTTTCCTATTTTACAACAAATAATAATTTTATAATATTATGAGCAATGAAAATAAAAATATTCATAAAAAAATAATCAATTTGTATTTTATTATATCTACCGAAAGACAGGAAACCTTTCAAAATGAGACAAATAAAAACTCCAATAGTTAAATAGTATCTTTTTGATTTTTTTATTTTCATACAGCAGCATGTTCTTCAGATCAAACACTCAAAATGAAGTAAAATAAAAGATAAACAAAACTATATATTTAACAATAACTATTTAAACTATTTACAAAGAAAAATTAATATATTTAAAATAAATAGCTGATTTGTTTTATAGTAATATCAATAACAAAAAACAATTTTTTGAATGTACTGAACATTTCTAAAATTAATCTAATTTCATAGATAGATAGATGAAGGATGATAAATATATTTTTTATTGTATGACAAATAGTTGAAGGGTCAGTAGGGGGGACCCTAGTACCTAGGGCCAGGTTTTTTTTACAAACTGCTGTAAGTCTCTTTTGGTTTAACGCATTTCCAAAATTTGTACGCTAAAAGATACAGTATTTTAATTTGTATTTAAGTATTTCTTTGAAAAATTTGTCATCACTTGAATAATTTTTTTAAATTTCTGATGTAAAGCGGAGGAAATTTGGCCAATGTACCTTGGGCCAGATGCTTTTGTACCTTGGGCAACATATTTGTACAATTAGATATCTTGTTTAGTTGTATTGTTAGAGGTTACATTATTTACTAGACCAAACTAATAAAGTGTATACAATTTTTATTTCAATATAAAGTAGTATAATAATTTCTCAAATTCAATAAAACTAAACTAGAACATTATAAAAAATATCTTGCTTAAATATTTGTGGGACGAATATCAAAAGTTCAATACAAGATATATAGGCCTACAGTAAAATAGTATTTAATTATTTAACATTTTTAAAAGGTGACCTGGAATTTAATGACAAAATATTTTGTCTTCAATTAAAAAGTTTGTCATATAATGCCATCCAGCCCATGGCATATATTCAAGAACTGTTGATATTAGCATGTGTATAAAACTAAATTTTTTGTTTTTACTGGATAAATATTTGATTTGTTTTAGATCAAAAAAATTAATTCCACTAAAACTTTAAAAGAACTTATAATTCCTCTCTTCCCCTTCTATTCCACCTTCATTAAACATTAATGCAAACAAAAACCTTAATTAAAAGAATTATATCATACCATTGTGCTTAATATGTCTTATAAAATTCGTAGGTATGAATGAAAATTTTTATTTTTTAAAACCAGGATTAGAACCATCTTTAATTTGAGTTAATTTGTGTCTCTTCAAAAATAATGTAAGCTACTAATAATATTGTAAGATCTAAGATCAACACCAAACACTAACTAAAGGCACTGTCGTACTGAGCCACCAGCTGTTACAGGATCTGGGAGCTTCATAATTATGTCTCCTGTTGAGATTACATACAAATCTTCTTTGTGTAACAAATATTTATTGGTTGTCGAAGAAATTCTCTTTAAACACTTAACATATAAATCACTACTAGCACTACAGCACTCAACAATATCTACAACATAATAATGGACACCTTTTTTAGCACCTAAATTTGTTATACAAAATCCCCCTTTGAAATTATTTCTCCATCATAATTATCACAGACACCATTAGGGCCTATATCCTCTGTTCATGGTCTGGAACACTTTATCCCACTTTTAATCCTTGGCGTCTAAAAAGGAAGCGTGTTTTATGTAAATATACAACTAAAGTATAGGCATATATTGCTAAGGTATGTTTTAATAAACATGTATATTAAATAATTAATTAAAAACGATATTATAAGAATAATTAGTGTTCATATTGTACTGATCGCCTCATTGAGAGGTGTCCAGTAACACTTATTAAGTTTAATTAAAAAAGGTTATATTTGCTGCCAAGACTGAAAGAGAGCATAAGTAAATAATTAGCATAGTAAATAATTAATTAATCAATAAAAAAGGAGGTTAAGATACTTATTCAACACACGTGGTTTCCCACGTGATTAATTTTCGATTATAAACCAATTACAAAAGGACTGTATTATTTATTAAACGAAAAGTAATAAAAAACATAATAAAAGATTAAGATGATAAAAAGATAATAAAAGATTAACAAAGATTAATTTAAAATAAAAGAGAACATTTATATTTACTACATTACCGATTTGTTTAAGGTATAAAAAAGATATCTCCTGCAGAACAGAGAAAACCAAAAACAAAATTAATTAAAACAAAGATAATCATCTTCAAACATTATATTTAATCCCCTGTTCTATTAAACTTTAAAATGCGTGGTTTATAAGATGTCGATTGATGCAAAACCATATTATAAAAGGAACCAGGCCACATGGTTGACAATCTCTACATTACATTAGAATTCCACAAAAATGCATAATAATACTAAATCTAAAAGTTAATAATTAAACAAAAAATATACACGGAAACTTTACCTCATAATCCCAAAAAAGAAATAAACAAAAATAAAAGACTACATGTTAATTTGTAAAAGATTTTAGACTCAAATTTTAAAAAAAAGAAAGGAACAAAATAATTACGTCTCACTCTAATAGGATCCAGACAGAGAATGAACGAGACAAAAGGAAAAATCTCTGAACGGGGAATCCTGAGATTAGTTTAGCCAATCAGAGATAAGTTCATTTTCACGATAACAAAAGGACCAATAATAATATTTGAAGATCTAACATTTTTAAAATAAAAGATATAAAAGAAACATTAAAGTAAAATTACATATTTAAAAAAGGTACAAAGAGATTTAATTACTTAACACATATTGAAATAATAGTTTATAAAAGATTATTAAAACTTCCATTCTCCTAAATTCTTCATTTAAGTCGCCATGTTGTGGACTACTCCTAATTTAAAGTTTGTCCGCTATACTTCGCCACTCACCGTTTCCAGTAATGTCAAGGTCGATAGATCTTAGGTCCGTTCATCATTAACAGTACAATATGGACATGGCTTTGCACCTAGGCACAGAGAATTAAGGAAAAGAACCACAGCCACTAGGTTAAACGTGTTGCACTCCTCTCCGAGGCTTTACTCCTTTCAATGTTGGAATCACTTAGTGCGATCACCAATGACTACATCGCAATCAAGTGAGCATTTTTTAAATGACTCACTTTAAACTCGAATGTACTAGAAGGCATATACAAAATATGAGCTCCTCGAGTTAGCCTGTAGACTGGCGGTTACCGAGAAAGCTTCAGGTAGTCTCTAAACCGTCCCCCCTCCCCTCTCACTAGGTAACACAATCCTGCCACACAAATTAGTTTACTCTGACTGTACATTACAAAGTAAACTTGAAACACGATGGATGGACCTCTTTTTTTAACTAAGATACTGGCAGTCAACTGTAATTATTTGTTAAGGAGCACTGAAGAGAATTGCAGACGTCTATAGATACAAATTTATTTAAGAAGTTATTAGATATTTTTTAATATTGTTTTCACAGATATGAAAGTGAAAGTTCTGACCAGTTAAATAATTTAAATTTTAAATATAAAGTGTTATTTAAATGTGTGATATGTTATATATAATCGTACAAAACAATAGCACAAATTGTGACCCTATCAAAACATGACTATTTAATAGAGGAAGGCTCGATACCATACCGCGTGGCCACCAATGCATGTCTATAATAGCTATTTGATGCTGTGTATTTAAAATCATTAATGTATGCTTGAATTAATTTAAAACTGGTATTTTCCTGGTGTAAATTAAAATTATCACACTTAAGTAATTAAAATTAAAACAAAAATATAGTATAGTTTTAAATAATTCTAAGGGTTTCTGTTATTTAAAATTACGTAGTAAAAACTAAAGTTAGATTATTGTTTTTTGTGTGAGTACTCGTATCCAGGCCGGATAGTCATATGAATATATTGCAGACAAACGCGCCGGTCAGCTATGTCTTGCGGGCCGTTTGTTTGGGAATCCTGCCTTATCATTCGACCTTGAAAGGGAATTCTGCCTGTTAATAAAAGTTAAATTATTTCGAAAGTTTAATTAATCATATAGTATAGATAAAATTATGTATAGTTTATTGAAGCCATTATTCAACATAACACCCTACTCTCCATTTATTTTAAAACCTATCAGGTTTTCTTTTATTAATTACTAGCAACCACGCACGGCTTGGTCCGTGACCCACTGTGGTATAAGAATTATATAAGCACCTATTCCCCCCTCCCCTCTGGTTCCCACAGCTCTGAAACGTAATCCTAAAGCAGATAAACAATATTTTCTTCAAAAATTTGTTTAAAATAGCCTGATTAAAAATATAGTTGAAGATTTAAAAATCCTGTTTCGAGATGCATTCGGACTCCCTTCCGTCCACCTATGTTAAAAATTTCAGATCTCTGCGTGCCGTAGATTTGGCTGGGCATCGCACATAAACAAACAAACACAGACAAACACTTCCTTTTATTATTAGAGAATATGATTTAGCATTGTGGTTTATAAAATACGGCTAAAGGCTAGTCTATTCGATTAAAGTATATTATGTCACCTTTCAGGGTAAACCTATTGTAGGCTACATAAATATTGTTTTGATACGTGCGATACAAAATAAATAGGTATCTCAAAATGCTTTCCTATTTACTATTTGACATATTTTTTTTATTAAATGAATGGTATTTTAAATAGGAACTAGCGAGTAAGAAAATACAAATACAATTTTTACGTTATTTTATCATCACAAATTAAGATTAGATAATTATTTGTTCTACCATTCGACCATTTAATTATGTTTCTGGCTATCTTACATTAAAGATAGAACGGAAATTTCACTGTAAACACAGTATGAATACATTAACAAAGTGTGATGCCAACATGGAGGAGTCTTATTATAATTAGCACCGCGTCGTACTACACGTTTGGGTTATACTCACTTACGCTAATGTGTAATGGTAGGGTGATTTTGAGATGAAATGGAAGACCTACAGTTAAACGTGGGATCCGAACCACGGTGGAGGCCTGGCATTCCACAAATTCACAAGTTGTGATCAATACACGTCCTGTAAAAGGTTAAGGAAGAGTTTGCCAAACAGATAAATCTGTGCGGGGACCGAGTATTGAAACTCGGATCCCCAGCACCGAAGGCTGCCACCTTACCCCTATACCACCAGGTAACCGACATAGGGTCTTGACATGATTATCTAATTTTTCATAGAGTATATCTCAACAAAGGGCATGATGACTTAGAGAATCTCAAATACCCTACATATACGTACACATACATATCCTAGAATTATTTATTAAGCATTTACCTTATGTGGAACACAAAGAAGGTTTTGTACATATAATGTTAGGAAAGGCATTGAAGAAAATAAGGATAATATACCTTAATTGGCTTAAGAAATGTAAAAAGGAGAAGCTATTTTACACAAAGCCACCTCCTTAAAGTTATTATCCACAATAACTTGCTTTGGACTGCAAAGGAGAATATTTAATGTTGTTGAAACCGACACAGAACATATATAGCGTATTACACCAATAATCTCATCTCGTTGAGTGAGCTTTGGGGAGATGAGACTTGTGACTTTAAGCTGAATTTGATCCCATTTTAATGTAATAAATTAAATGTGTTTTGACATATTATTATAAAGATCTTTGCTCATAACTTTAGCTTACTATAAATAATTACTGAAAATTATCTAAGAAAGCTGTTAAATTGTCGTACGATGATTAATTGTCATTCCAAATAATGTATTTTGATTACATTTTACACATAAATGTTAATATTATCGTTTTCATTTAACTTAAATATGTGATTAAGAACACGGTTAGCTTGTTTATTAATGCATGTTTCATTTAAAAAATTATTATTTAGCACCGTATCTTAATAACCGTTATCTTAGTTTCAGAAAGCAAAAAAAAATCCATTCATATTATTTCAAATTAATTTAAAATGCATAATATATATTACTTATCTAAGATCTTATACCTACTAATAACTCTAAAGTTCATTACTGTACTTAAAAAGGTAAAACACCAACATATACCTTGCCCTAGATCCATTCAGTCCACCTCATTACAACATATTGCTATCTTGAGCTAGTTTTATCCAGCCCACCTGACTACACCATATCTCTACATTGAGATAATTCTATCCAGTCCACATCACTACACCCTCTCCATATTGTGAGCTTATTCTATCCAGTCAACCTCATTAAACCCTATCCCTATCTTGAGCTAGTTCTATCAAGGCCAGCTCATTACAGCCTGCCCCTATCTGGAGCTATAACTATCCAGTCCCCCTCGTTACACCATGTCTCTTTCAGGTTAATTCTAATGTTATCCTCTTATCTGCGTCTAGAACTTCCCAATTTTCTCTTCCCATTGGGATTGCCAATTAATACCCTGAACCGGGTTTTACATAACACTGCATGTCCTGACCACTATAATCTATGAGACTTGCAAACATATTGGAACATTTACTAGAAACATCTCAATTACTTCTTCTACATCAAACAAAAATTGTCCAAAATTAACTCAATATGTGAATTCATTAAAGAGTAATTAAATTGGTTCCCAAAAAATTAAAATGTTTCCATAGAACTTATAAATAATTGTTATGGTCAGCATTAAATATTTAAATCAAGCTGAAAGTAAAATTACTCAGTCAAAAAATACCACAGTCGTAAAGATCAATATACACATGCATTCTAAAAAGTTAATTTTACACCAAACCTTATCAATTTGTTCAACTTTTTTATACTAGTTAAGTAGATAAATATGCATAATAATTAATTTTAATATTATATTAAAAAATCGTTTGTTTTTTTCTTGTATAAATATAAACTCAATTTTTTATTTTTAAACGAAATTTTAATTGAATACTCAGCTAATTAGATCCAGTTGAATGCCTAAATGAATATAAAAACCTAATTAGGAATATACAGAAAAAGTAGAATTTCCATAAAACCCTAAAATTATTTCCTCTATATTATCATAATTGTCACAGTACATATGTAGGTAGAATAAAATAAAAACAGTCCAGTAATCGTTTCATTGCTAAGGCTGAAATTTATTTTACCACTTGATTAATGGTTATTTTAATTTAATTTACTGTAATACAATAGATTATATAAGTGTAGTGAGTTAAGAGACCACCATTTATTAATTAATTTTGGTTTGATGCCTCTATTGGCATCTATTAGTCGTGTGCTGGACTAATAATTCAAAGTATAATTTGAGGGATGAGACAGTAAGGAAGTGAGGAATATGTGCAGGGAGAGTGTGAACTATGAGAGAGGGAGAGAGGAGAGAGTGGTTTCAGTTTAAAAGTTGTCTGAGGCATGGAGTTGTGCTCTCACCACTAATGTTCATTGTAGTGATGGACAAAACTATAAAGGAAGAGATATAAAGGAATGGGGAGGGATAGGGGCTCTGGAACAAGAGAACAGGAAGGGCTTGAGGCCACCTTGTTTTTATATTGGGGGCAGGCACTATCTTATTTCCCAATAAAGTTTAAAACCAATGCATAAAAAACGCTTCTTTTGCCACCAGTTTGGTAATTTTAAGTAATAAAGACATAAAATTACAAATAATTTAATAGATAACTGAATTGTCCTAATTTTACATTTTATTTTTCTCGCATTAGAAAAAACTCTTTCATAAAAATAAAGCAACTAAAATTATACCTAATTGTGATTGTCTTTAATATAAACAATACCAGAATAGTAAAGACAACAGCTAATACCTCTCTACCTTTTCACCACAGATAAAAACCAATTGAAAAATATCACAGTTGAATTGTAATTATAGTTTTAACACGGAGCAGATTTTAATTCACAGTTTAAATTTAATTTGTGCCATATTTTTGTCAACATTTAAAAATTAATAAGTTGGATATACATAAAATTAAAATGCATTCTTGTAGTGGTTTGAATAAAATATTTAATTATTTTTTAACCTACGTTAAATAGTGTTGGAATAACATATTTTATTGTGTTTGTAAGAAAAATACAAAATATTTAACCAACACTAGTTTAAAGGTCCAATAAGTTGCCTTACACATTATAAGTCTTGATAGGGTTGATAAGCACGTTTAGCTTACCCCGAAAAATAATAAGCTTACTTTGCACGGTTAAACTATGGCGTAGATTATACAATATAAATATATAATTGGCGTAGTGAATGGGTAATTATGGGTTTCAAAACCCCCACAGCCCACTTCTCCTCAAAAATCTCTGAAGTTTTTAATGTTAATCGTTAGAAAAAGTATTGAAACAATTTATTTTAATTAGATAATGCAAGCCGTTCTTCAAACATAGTAAGTTTATTATCTAAAAGCATTCATTTAAAAAAAAATTTGGTGAGTTGGCTGGGAACCACTTCAATTAGCTTCTAGAGGTTTCTATTTAACTTTGATAGTAAAAAAATAAAACGAGGTGTTCTCTAAATAACTTTTTGTGTGCATAAAAATTTATTGAATAGGAGCACTAATTAATTATTTATGGGTATTTAATTTATGTAAAAATATAGTCTTGCACTATTTCCATTGCCTTTAGTGGCGTCCAATTTTCAAAAATTTGCTGGAGAAAATCTAATCCAAATAGCCTCTAGAATCACAAAAATTTAAAAAAAATCCATGTATGTATACTTTGATTTCTCTTGATTTAGTATATTTATCAAAATTACCAATTTTGATGTCCAATCTAAATACGTTCTAGGGCATACACTTTTCTAACATTAAGTGGGAAGAAGAAAAATTAGAAAAAAACTTCTAGGGCATCCGAATTTTAGACATTAACTGGGAGGGAGAAAATTTCTTAAAATAAATAAATCTTGATATTTCCCCTTCAACCCATTATAAATATAAGTTTCCACCACCACTTTTTAAAATAAGTTTCATATTCTTCAGAAATCTTAAAATCAAGTCATAGACACACAATTTGGAATTCTTCCAAAATTAAATTCTCCCTACGCCCATGAAACCTGGAATGCTACCGTTCGGGGTAAAGGGAGTGTACATGGAAAACAGAGAAAACTCATAAAAACAAATTAATTTGGACTGACATGAAAAGTCAAGAAGATAGATAAATTATAAAATGTCATTACATTTTTTATTTATCTTTTGCAATAATTTGTGAAATATGAAATAAAGAGTATTAACAAGTCTAAACTATTAGTTTTATCACCAATCAATGTGATTTCTTGATGATCTTTGTGCCAAAAATGTAATAGAAGATAATGAAAATTATGAAATTATATATTTTGGCATATAGCTTTTATTATAAAATACTGGGTAGGTAAATATTCTTTGATTTGGAAAACCTAAGAAAGTAAAACGATGTTAAAGTGCTAGCCTTGTTAGCACTGTTTGAAAGTGTGTAAAATAAATATATTTTACCAAAAGATATTAACTGGGTTCAAAGTTTTATTTAGAGGTTAGCCTGGTTGATCTATTTTAAAATGAAACGAGACCAGAATGAAGGGAGAATGTTTACTCATTAGGATTAGATTACATTATAGTGTGATGGGTATCTGATGAGAAGTCCAGAATAAATTCCAAATGTGATTACAACAAAAGCCTTGTTAATGGGTTGTTTTGCGTACCACTAATAACTGACTTACAATGCGAACTATTGAGAATTGTGTATTTACTTAAGACTTTCAAACGTACATTACTTTCTGTTTTTGAGAAGTTTTTCTCAGATTAATTATTATAGGAAGACATTATTATATGTAAAAGTTTTTCTCCCAGGTGATTTATGCCCTTCACTTACAGAATCCTTATTGTAGGTTGTGGATAGCTCTGGTATTTACTAAGACACGTAGCACCTTCGTAAATGTAAGAAAAACCTCTTTGGTTGTGTGCACTAAGCTCAAACTACTATTTTTTTTTAAACTCAAAATATCTTCTAGAGGAATAAAAATTTTAAAAAATTACCATTAAATAACCACTCTCAAAAGTTTATAGAGGTATCTAGTTTTAGAAAATTGGTTAGAGAAAATTTACTTAAATAGTATCTCCAGGTAATTTTTTTTATAAAAACTCTCTAGGTGAGGAAAATTTTAAATATCTTTTAGAAAATTACAAACTAAAAATTATCTTCTAAGTGAAAACCACTCGAAATAACTTCTAGAGGAGTATAATTTTCGTAAACTTTTCCAAGTGCGGACCAATAGCTTGTAAAGGATATCCAAGTTTTGGAAATTTTCGGAGAAGGGCTTCCAATTCCCCTTTTGGCCTGAGAACCATGACGTTAAAAACACCACAAACACCTATGAATAGTATCATTATCTATAAAATAAAAATATAAAAGTTGCCTACCCATAATTTTTAATTGTTGATGGAAAAATATTACCACTTTCTTCTCCACACAAGTCCCCACCATATTGCATATATTGTTGATATAAATGAGATGGTGGGAGGGATGGTAAGTAGGAGCTAATGCGGGACAAGAAGAGAAGGGATGACTATGGGGGGGGGCGGTCTAGTGAGAAGAATAGGGAAGGAGAGTATACCAAATAAAATTATAGAAAATTTGGTGTTATTTGCCACTCTACTATACTTTACCATTTGTTTTTCTGATTTATAAAATATTGTAAAATTTGTTATTTATTTTGGGTGAGTTAAATAATGTTTTAAAAGTATACCGTGGCATAATGCGCCGTTGACTTGCATTATAAATACAATTTACTTTCATTCACAATTTTATGAAGGGAAGATCGCACTGTTTTAAATGATTAAAATAACGGTTTTTTTTATTAAAAATTGAACACATTTAACCAATTTATCCTTCTAAGAAGTTTGTTAATCCTTACTTGTTTATTTTCATTGTCTGCCATTATTTCACGTCTCAAGGTATTAGCTGGAAGGGTGACAAGTGAATTGCGGGTCTCGTTTGGAGTGAGAAAAAAAAATATGTAAAATGTGGTGCTGGGATAATTGGATTTATTTACTTTTAACTTATGGCGTTTTAATTCTGACAGGTAAACGTAAAATTGTAATCCTCTTTAAAATATTTTTCATGATCATTTCTAATTATTTTCAAACTTTATATTAAATGGAATGTTATGTTATATTCTTCCCTAGTTCATGGCCAACACTTACGATTAATAAGATGAATGAGTATTCTCTTTGGATTTGAAGAAAATAAAGTTTTTAATCTGCTTCTAGAATCAGATTCTTTGACAATACTTTGAAGGATATTAGAGCCTTATTTTTAGGCGTTCTTAAAACATGGGACCAAATCTGTGTTTGACTAAATTTGTTTTAAAATTAGAAGCCCAGTTAAAAGGTGAAATATAAGTATACCTATAAGAAGCTTAAAGTCTTGGGAAGATTTAGAGACTATTAACATTCAGAAACGGTGGAATAGGATTGTGGAATTAGGAATAGGAAACAGATCTCCTACATTTTAGTGTTCTCACCATGGACATATATTATTGGGGGAGATTAAACCAAATTTTCAACTATAGAAAATTATATATTTTCTCTCTATTTTTCATTTTTCATCCAGATTTATTTCAGACTTTAAGAAAATCCTAAAACATTCAGATGCTTTATTCCAGAGCATTAAATACTATTTTATTTTATGTTAAAATACTTATACAACTAATGATTTTTTTAGTTGTCAACGATACTAAATTTGTTTTTTTTACTAAAAACTTAAATAATATTATATATTATATTATTTATATATAATATTATATATATATTTCTATACATACATACACACCTTTTTCACTATGATCTTATAATCTTTATATTTCCAAATTTAACCATGTTATGAGATTTTGTATTTATTTATTATTTATTTTGTTAAAAATATAATGTATGTTAATTTGTAGGCTTAGAATTTTGGTTTTGGAAAGGACTTTCAAAGGTAGGATTTGGATGTGGAAACATTAACATGATAATAATAGAAATAAAGATGATGATGAAGATAATGATAATAATAATAATAGTAATAATAATAATAGTAATAATAATAATAATAATAATAACAACAAACAGAAAGTTCCTATAATTTTTTTTATTATTGTAGTCTACCCTATTAAAATAATTAATTCAGTGATTCATCATTTATTTATTTTTTAGTTTGTTCAATGTTATATTCTATGTACTTGTACATTCTCCAACCTTTTTAGGGATGTTTCTCATACTATGGTTGTAAGTAGTGTAAATATAAAATATTAATGTAGCATAGTTGAGAAAGAGTTTGCCATCATATACGACACGGTAGTAACGAGTTTTAAGGGTCATTGTGCCTCCTTCAGAGTTAGCCGAGGAAAAATCTGTATATATATATTTACCCTAAGAGTATACTTCATCGGAGTGGAACCTACCAATTTTAATATATATTGGGAGTGGAGTACAGAGAATTGTGGAGGAGAGAGAATAAGACTGAGTAATATTGTAGAGGAAGGAAGGTTCTGGCAAGAAAGTATACGTTGAAGAGTCTTATGTTTCAAACAGACCCGGCCAGTGACTGGAAACAGTTCATTTTGCTGATAATGGTGATTTCTTAGATCGAGTCTTACTAACTGTTCAGTCTATACGCAAACTGTACTATATACGCTAACGAGTTAAGAATGAGGAAGGTTGAATTTAGAATAAGTGTACCAGTATTTACGTGGAGAGAGAGTAGAAAAATAATTTAGTATAAACTACTCTCAGTACACCCGACTGGGATTAGAACCCCATCCAACATGTAATCAACAGTCAAGTCTATTTCGAGAGTGATACCTTAGACCGTGCAGCCACCAAAGCCGGTATGATGTTTATTTTGCTATACATCATACATATTGTGAATTTGAGTAAAATCATTTTATCTACTTAATAGAATAATAATTAGGAAATTATCTCCGCTATTGTGAATGTATTGCGGAATTTTAATGAGCTTAGTTTATCGAGAAATGTACGAATAGAAACCGAGTATTCGAGTGGTTACAATGCATAATATTATGGATATAATTTCAATAATTATATGAAACACTATACAGGCTGTTTATTTTTACTGTTTGTTTGAGAAAGGTTAGATTGGAGCTAGTAAGCTAGGATAAAAATCAGTCGCCTAGGTTAAACAAGTAATTTCCATTCAATTTAAGTTGTTTTTTATCGTTCTAGATGCAGAGCTATAATGGGATATATTTATTAGAACACAACATGCACGTTTTTACAGGTCATGTAGAACCATATCAAGAACACACATTTGTACCGTATTTTGATAAAAATGCAGGTTAGCACCTTTTTACTAAAAAGTGTCCTTATGGACATTTTTAATCTTAGTAATAGTATATTTACGTTGCTAGGTGATATGTTAACAACAATTAACTTTTAAAAATGTACATTGAAATGCTTCTACACATTATATGAGGTCATTGATTAGAATTAATAAAAAGCAAATTTTTTTGCACGACAAAGCTAGTATTTACGTCGTGGACTTTTAATTAACACTGAGTTCATCCCAGACCATTATTATAATATGCAAACATATCATAGGTATCCTAATTTCCATGTGTTGAGTTAGTGTTTCTAAAATGTTTCTGACATCGCAATTATTCTACAAAATTGACCAATTATTCAACAGTTTGTGTGTTTAAACTAGACATTTAAAGCTTAGCCTTTATGTGAAATTAAATTACCAAAAGAGATTTCAAGCTACTTTAGGTAAAATATTAATCAACCCACTACGAAACAAATCGTTTTACAATATGTAGATAAACCGGAATCAATCTAATGTCACCATTTTGAAATATATTGTCACGTCTCGTTAAAATGTGGTTCACTGTTACACAAAGAAATATTTTTATTTTAAATGCAAGTCAGCGTGTTAACATCAAATAACATGCCTCTATATTATAGGAGCCTATCAAGTTAAGACTGTGAGCTATCACCTAAATGGTGTGTAATCTAAAACATTTATGTCTGAGCTATTATATAGGCAATATTGTTTCTGAAATTTATGAATGTTTACTTACATTCAAGTATATTTTCTTCAATAATCTGTATGGTTAGTGTTGTGTAAAAATAAAAACAAATACAGTGAATAGGAGCTTAAGTGGGATATGTATGCCTCTATGTTTATTTGTTGAAAACCTCACTTTTATGGCTAGAAGATATAAAAGTAAGTTGGAAAATTAAAATTGTGCTAATTAAATTGTATGGCGAGAAGAGATAAATTGACTAAATACTATAATAAATTATTCATACCAGAATATAATGGATTATTCTTTTATATAAGTGAGTAAATCATCTTAAAACTTTGCAGATAGTTTCTTAGGTATTTTCAACAAATTAAATTATTAGCAACTTATTTAAAAAACTATTTTTTAAATCCTATATGACCGTTTTAACATATAGAAAATATAGTGTGTTTATTCAATTTGGTTTAAGACTAAACTAAAACAAAATATCAATGATACTAATGCAACACACACTTTAAAGTAAAGTATAAAGGAAGATAATTTAATAAATATTAAAAATAAAAATAGATAAATATTGATATTTTTTGAGAGATTGGTTTACACAGTAACATACGATGGTTTTGACATTGGTTTTTCAACTTATTGCACTTTTCTTTTATGCTAAATACATTACCAATACCTCTATCCTAAGAGAAGTGCATCCCTTATCATCTCAGAATCAAGAAATATTGAGTAAGACAGCAATATCATTGATACATTCAATACGCAATCACTCTTTAGATATACATGGTCCCAACGTAGTTATTAAACACACAGATGTTGATGATAAATTTATTGATGGTTTTCTTCATCACGCACATTACAATAGCTTACAACTCTTACTAGTTCAAAATGACACGCTTCTACCAGAACGAGAGGAAGCTCTCGATAATGCCAGTAAAAGTGAAGTTTTTATTTATCTTTTAGACAAGCTTGAAGAAAACTGCTTTATAAACTCTGCATACCCAATCGATGAATTAAAAATGTGGAACAGTAGAGGATATTTCTTTATAATCATAACGAGTGTGGTTTCCGAAATATTTCCCCATATTGAAAAAGTATTCAAAGAGTGTTGGGATGAGTATAAGCTATTGAATATTCTTGTTTTATTTTCACAATCAGAAAATGATTTGGTCAACTCTAAATCTTCAAGGGAACTGGTAAGTCCTGTAAATGTTCAAGTGCTCACTTACAATCCACTCAAAGGTATCGTGGACCAAATCAAACTACCTATAAATAATATGAAGAAAATATTACCTTCAGAGAAATTGCGTGACCTTCGTGGCTATGGGATGAAAATATGCATGCTTAATTATTTTCCAAACATTTTTGAGAGCATTGATTCAAAGGGTGAGATGATATTAAAAGGTGCAAATGGACTTTTACTTTCAGCAGCTCTTAAACACATGAATTCTTCTCTAATAGTTATACCTCCTATTAAAAATATACATGGCTGGGCGTTTCCCTATGATGACGAACATACTCCGTTAGATACATTCATCAATGGAATACCAGACATAGATGGGAGGTCGGTCGGTGTTTCACTTGCTAAATTAGATGCAATGACATATCCTCATGATTATGAAGTGTTTACCTGCCTTGTTCCGAAGGCACAGCTGATACCCAGATATATGAACCTAATCCTACCTTTCAGAGAAGAAAC
>CABFOV010000201.1:67723-96165 GCA_902141375.1 Timema poppense
GGGGGGGGGGGGGGGGGGGGGGTACTTGTAGCTTGTATGAAAAATTGTAGAATAAAGTGGCCTCAAAGGGAAGACATTCTATTTTAAAAGTTGTAAAACATTCTAAGAAAAATATCTTATCCTCTAGGGTTTTCAAAAACAGGACAAATTTTCAAAGTTAATAAAAATAGTTGAGTAGCCATTGGATACAAAAATTTTAATAATCAGAAAGGCTATTAAAAATTTAATAGGACAGCTGTAACTGTTTATAGTCTGGGAAAAGTGGTCAAATTTAATGATATTTTGTATGTTTTATTCTTAATAAAGTTGTCAAATAGAAGATAAATTTATTTGTCAGTTTTCATGTGTCCAACTATAGTCCATTAAATATTTTCACTAGTAAAACAAGGCTGATTCAGAGTTGGGCAACTTGGAATACAGCTACTGAAAGTGCCAAAAGGTTTTTTTTAAATACCAGAGTCCACATAAATAATAAATTTTGTGACATTTTACTTGGAAGACATGTATGTTTTCAAAATCAAATTTGTTTTGTTTAAAATGTATTGAGGTAAAAAATATGAATAGAAATGTAAAAAAGTTGAACCATAGTTAGGGGAATTAACGGGTATTTACTCAGAGGTTTAAGAATATAAAATAAAATTAATTATATTTTATTGTAGTTTAAGGATTATAGTCAGAGTCCAATTTGAATATAAAGGGCATTTTATAAAAATAAAAACGTACTTTTGTAGTTGATATTAAAATATTTCATAATATTTTTAGTGCTATATTGAAGTACTGATTATCTATCAAAAGGAAAAGCTGCAGATGAAATGACCAAATGTATCAGTAAGTGAGAGTTGATTTAGAAATGTTTCCAGCAACCAAACACGGTTATTCATTTGAAAATTTACTGTGGATTAATTTTTACCTATTATTATTATTATTATTATTATTACTTTTTAGAAAATATTCTAAAATACTCTTTCGTAAGGAGTGTAAGATATGATAAAATAATACAGACTTAGATAATGCTTGATAAAACAGATAAATAGAATGCAAAAAGTTGAATTTAAGAAGTGATGGTTAATGCGTCATGGCATTATTTAATTAAAGTCAAAGCATTAGATAAAACATACAATGATATGAGTAAAAAGGTTAAACAGTGGAGTTGAGTTTAAACATTTATATAACAACACTCCACTGTTTAACCTTTTTACTCATATCATTGTATGTTTTATCTAATGCTTTGACTTTAATTAAATAATGCCATGACTTATTAACTATCACTTCTTAAATTCAACTTTTTGCATTCTATTTATCTGTTTTATCAAGCATTATCTAAGTCTGTATTATTTTATCATTATTATTATTATTATTAGCACCACCCGGTACCCGTTAGGGTTATACGCACTTACGCTAATGTGTAATAGTAGGGTGATTGTGAGGTGAAATGAAGGACCTACAGTTTAACGTGGAATCCGAACCACGGTGGAGGTCTAGCATTCCCCACATTCACAAGATGTCTTGTCAGAGGTGAAGGAAGGGTTTGGTAATTTACTTATTCATGCATCAAATCGTGTAATATGTAGCTATCATTTTGATACGTATTATCAGTAGCTATAAAACAACACTAAAAATATAGTAAAACGTTATCTATGTTGGCCGCAGGAAAATATATTTGACATTTTTGAAAGACCCTTTCTATTAATTAAAATTGGTCTGTAGTAGGCCTAAATCTTCAATTAACACATTAAAATTGTATATACAACTTTTATTTAGCACCGCGTCTTACTACCTGTTCGGTTCATACGCTTATGTAGGCCCACTAATTACGCTAATGGTGTTAGGTGTTAGGGAGGCTATATTTATATGAAGTGTACCCACAGTAGAGTGGAGGGTGAGTGGGAAGCTATTTTGGAAAAACTACCCTCATTACACCCGACCGAGATTCGAAACTCGATCTCCCCCGTCATCGTCAGTCTAGTCTACTGCGAGTGTGGCACGTTAGACCATGCGGCCTCTGAAGCGAGTTATAAAACCATTAAGATATTACGAAGATTCAAAACAATGTTAACGTTAGAATTTTTTTTATGAAAAATTGAAATAGATTTTCTAAACTAAAAAATTGATAAAGCGTCCTAAATCTTTCAAAAACTATACACACAGTCCTTAAGACCATATTAATGATGGTTGAAACAATAATAATAATAATGCTTTATATTTCTGTTTAGTAATAACTATAATTTTTCTCCTATAGTTTGAATAAACTTAAGGTCACTAACATGTTCAGAGACCGCTAAGTGAAATTGTCATTATAAGTAATTATTTAATGTATTGGATTATAATGTAAAATTTAGATTTTGACAAAATATTTAGTAAATAATAATAATATTTGACTAATATTCTTTACCACGAGTATGTAAATTCTTTAAACAACTGATAATTTTGCCAACATGGCAATAATTTTCTTTTTGGAAACAAGTTTGATTTTTTGGTA
The DNA here is from genome assembly GCA_902141375.1 of Timema poppense. Taxonomy (NCBI): domain Eukaryota; kingdom Metazoa; phylum Arthropoda; class Insecta; order Phasmatodea; family Timematidae; genus Timema; species Timema poppense. The sequence continues at coordinate 70,203 of CABFOV010000201.1, forward strand.
ATAAAATATGTTAAAATAATGAACTTTAAAAATTCAAAAATATACAGTAAAGACGTATTGTGACACAATTTTAAAAATAAATTCTTTAAATATAAAATAATCACGTTACTTTATATTAGTTAATTATCTTTACATAAATAGCGTCACGGTTAAAAATAAATAACGATCACGTTCGAGTAGCCTACACACACACACATACACACACAGAGTAGGACTGCCTTGCTATGCACAGTCTATGAGTTATAAGTCTATTATTTAAATGAAATACTACAACGCTTAGCTTTGTTTACCAGATTTCATAAGATATTTTGTTTTAGTAAAAATTTGTTTTTATAAATTTAAGAAATATTTTAATCTCTATCAATTGTATCGTGAAGTGTATAAGCCAAACGAATAATAAAACGTGGAGCTAAAAAGATATTTTGACTGTGCAGAAAAAAAAAAAATATTAGAGTCACCAAAATTTGACAAGACAATCAAAAAATGTACTAAAAAAACACACATGCCAATCATGTTGAGATAAAAAAAAATCTTATCTCCAATTGTCAAATTTAGATACTATTTGTAAATTATTATAAAATATATATTTCAACTCAAGGTCAAATACAAAGATGATTTGTCTAATGAAAAGTACGTCAAACCAAATTGGTTTTAATATTAAATAAGCTTACATTATCTATCATTAATTAACTTATAATTTGAAAAAATTTAAACAAAATGCTTCCGATGATTCGTAAGTCATTTATTTCATTTAATGAGGAACAAAAAGTCCAATGAACATGGGTCCGAAATAGTTTTTAATATTGAGAATTTTCCTCAATTTTGAGGACTCTCTCTCTCTCCCCAACTGAACAATACACATTATCAAGACAAAATCATACATTATATATGTAGAGTACCTTTAGAAAATGACAAAAAAAACATACAAAGGAGATCTATGAACGTATTAGAAGACTCAATTAACACTTTTAATCACATTTTTTCACTTATCACAATCTCTTGCATCATATGTTTTTAAAATAATAGCTTTCCATTTAATACACTATGCGGTGCCGGTGGTTTATGGTCGGATTCTTCTCCTACCTTCAGGCTCCTATTCTTGTATTATCTTTAAGATACTAGTGCCTTCCATTCTGTTTACGGGGCCGTACCATCAATAAATGATTGCATACTATCAACGAGTAGACTACATTGTTGAAGTATTCAAACTCATGTTGATTTGATACTTTTGGTCATTTACGTTTCCCTCTTAATTCATCTGAATTAATGTAAATATTTGAATATTCTGAATACAAAATCAAAAGTTGAAAATAATACGCATCCCTATCATTGTTATGTTTTAACATCTATCAATTTTAACAATTAATTTTCTAACTCAACCTATCATTTTAAAATTATGTATTGGTTGTGATTGTCATTCAAATTGTCAGATTAGGTAAACATTGAAAATCAGAACAAAATGTGATATACACTCTACTCACTCTAAAAGTCTTACCTTGGTGTACTACACTATGATCCTTTGCTATAGGCTACGCCATAGCGGAAATCAGGTAAGATAAGCCTGCCACCTTCTACGTAAACGAAGAGTACAACATAATAGCCTGTAAATGTCAAAATGATGCCGCCCATAGCTTACCTACCCGCTTTGTTGGCCGATTTGATTATAGCATCGGTATCTGGTTTCGAATCCTAATCAGATATATTGAGGATTTTTTCCAGCTAAATTTTTAGCACTCTTGCTCCACGTGAATGCATTGATACTTCTTCTAAATTCAAACTTTTTCATCTCTAGCACATTAACTTGATTAGTACATAATTAATTATGTGTATGACCCGAACGGTTATTAAGATATGGTACTAAAAAAAGTACGTACCGGTAAATATTTGGTGCAAACATTTTTATGTAAAAAAATTGCACATCAGTAACACAAAAAAACATTGTTTTATTTGGATGGCTAAGCATGACTATTTAAAATATTGAACAACGCGTTCCCAAATAATAGGTTTATTAATTATTCCATCCAAATCGGTAAACTTATAGGATACGTTCATACTTAAAGGAATACTGAAAAGTTTTGTCACGTATATTTACAAACTGTGTAAGGTAAATCTAAAATAAAATTATCTTAACATATATTTTATAAGAATTAAAAGTTTTCTTAAGAATCTTCAATAATGATTTATTATTTATTAAATAGACATTTATCTTTTGATGGCTTCAAACTACATATTTCAAGTATTTGTTCATGTTTTGATCAAATATCACCTATGCATACATCAAAAAGTTAATATAATGATTATGCTCTGTCAATTGTTTCAAAATGATATTTGGAAATAGTTAACAGAACAATTAACATTGATATCTATTTTCACTCCAAAGTAGCTTTGAAATGTTGAATGGTTTAGTTTGAAGTATATAAACAATATGTTTGGCTTCCTTTATTTACAATCAACTTAGTATATTATCAACATAAAGACGATTGATCGAAAATGATAGTTACATAATATATTATTCATCCTGCAACTTTTGACTCAAGCTTAAAGTTACAGTAACTTGGTGAGCTCATTGAGGTTAACAAAGTAACTTCAAGTCAGAACAAAAATACATGATCCTGGCCGTTGCGATAGTTTTTAATTCATGTTATCTTCAAGATGGATTGGATACATATTTTTAATTCTCATATTTTTTTATGAGAATTGACATATAATGTTTATTTTAGATTATCACTAAACGTAATTTAATACAGAAATAGAGAAACTTGAAAATTTGTATGAAATAAATTCAATGAGCTCAACCTTGTTACTCAATCCTTACATATTACTTTTCAAATTAGAATATCAATATGACAACTTACATTGTTACTTTCTCGTTATCTTACAGGTAGATAAATTATTTTGATCGTCAAAAAAATGGAACTCAAGATTTTGATAAATTTTGACGTTTCATAACCCCCTGAATGCGAATAGGTTGTTTTTGAATTTTCGTTTGTCTGCCTGTACCTCAGAGTAGAGCCTAAACTATTTTACCGATTGGGTTAAAACCTGGTATTCAGGGTTTTCATAGTGTTGCCCCAAGGGGTTTTTGAAATTGGATATCTAATCCTAAAATTAAGGGTAGTTTACTGAGGGGCAAAAAGAGAAAAAATATGTTTTGATTAAATTTCATTTTTTAACATTCGTCAATATTACAATTAAAATGGTTACTCTCAATTTTGCCTCAAAATGACTTCAAGAGTTTCGGTCTGATGCGTAAATTCTTATTTTTTATCCTATCTCCTTAACTATTTGATATATGAAATTACTTATCATCAAACACTTTTGGAAAATCTATCCTTTGTGAATACGACCAAGATTCGAGCTCCCCATCATTGGCAGTACAGCCAACTGAGAGAGTAGCGCACTAGATCATGTGGCTGACGAAACGGGTTGCATTAATCTTTGAACGCTTCATTAGACAATTATTATGGTGTCACTTGTATTTATATTTTGGTTGAAGAACATAATATTTAATCATACAACATTCACTTTATTTGAATATATACAGATTGTATCTTAGAATGTGTAACACACTTCAGCGGTGGACCTATGACACAATAGCAATATAAAAAGGTAAATACGAGCAAGTGTCCCATTTAACCTTGTTTCCGAGTTATAATCATGATTTTACTCCAGTAATGTATAGCTGCTTAATAATACAGGAAGTGCTCAGAATGGCTTGAATGAAAACCATCATGGCAAACAATTTAGAGGAGGGAAAGTGTACACCTTGGTAGGATGATAGACCCAGTAAAACGAATGAAAGCCAAGCATACTGGTTTCAAAGCAGTGTCACGCAGGGCATGCGCAACACGGGAGGGTCGCGGGCCATTCACACGTCACCGTGTGAACCACGAGGTTTTTTTAAAGGATTTTGGAGCTCGTTGCTGAATAAACAAGAATAAAAATGCACACAGACTATTCAAGGTTTTAATTACTAAAAATAAGACAACACATACACTGATAGAATTAAATTAACAACTTAAGCCATTGAATTAAATAATAATTAAGTATACAAGTTAATAAGCTAATGGAACACATCAAATTTGAACCAAATTAAATTAAAAAAATTAACATCTGTAAAACACATAATGACTATTAAAATATTTAAAAGTCACAAAAATGTGCAGAGTTCTACGTTACCCGTGTATAGTCCACTAAAATCACTGCTGTTCCCCGCACACGAACGTCAGACTCACCGACCCACTCGCTGATTTTTTACTTCTTCATTGACTTCTTCTTTAGAACGAGACTTCACAGGTGTTTTTAGTGTTTCCTGCAAAAGAAGAAATACAATTTTATTAGAAATGTAAAACTCATAAACTAAGAAATCAGGTTAAAAATTTAGCCAAAATTAAAACAATAACTTTTGTACAATTCTATTTCCAGATCTCAGCATCCTATAAGGACTGGAAGAAAGTTGAAAAGGGATTCAATGGAAGATGGAACTTCCCTGGCTGTTATGGTGGTATTGATGGAAAGCATGTAGCGATCCGGGCTCCTGATACTTGCGGAACAACATTTTTCAAGACCAACAGCAATATTCTCTTTGCTTTGGTGGATCATGACTACTGCTTTAAGTTCATAGATGTAGGGAGTAATGGTTCTGTAGCTGATGGAAGTATTTTTCAAAAAAAAGTTCCCTATTACAGGAACTTGAAAACGTGCTGCTACCAGAAGGAGGTGTTATCGTAGGGGATGATACTTTTCCATTAAGGCCGTAATTGATGAAAACCTACAGTGGCGTGTCTCTTTCATTAGAATAAAAAAAATTACAAGAGCAAAAAGAGTAGTGGAAAATGCCTTTGGTATTCTTGTCAGCAGATTTCGAATCTTTGAGAAACCCATTCCCTTACATCCTAACACCGTAGACAAGATTGTTTGTGCGTGTTGTGCACTTCATAACTTTTTGAGGCCGGAATCAACACAAACATACTTTCCACGTGGTGCAGTTGATAGTGAAGACTGCGATAAGAGGTTAATTATTCCAGGGCATAGAGAGAAGGAACCCAAAGGTTTGAAAGTGTGAGAAGAGTTGGATCCCACCAACAAACGAACAGAGCTAAGTAAAAGAGAGGAGCCTACAAAGATTATTATTGTAATTATGGTGCTGTTCCATGTCAAATTAAAATGCTACATTAATGTAGTTTATGTCAATTCTAAAATTCTTAAGTAGGGTATCTTTAAAAAAATTTATGTCAATTTTTATGACAACAATTATTTGTTTAAAAAAATATTTTATAAACAGTTTAAAAAAACTCAGGAGGATGAATAAAATGTATACTGCAACTTTAACCCGCTATAACGCACTGATTACAACTGGTTTGTTACGAGACACTCGAACCGGAGACCATCCACACCTCGCCGGTTGAGGCACCAGTCAAGAAATATAGTGGTGGGGGTAGCCACTGACTCGACCAACTGGCTCAAAACCTACTCCTCGGGTAGGTCGACCTGCCTAGCCAGTCCAGTCGTAGCTTGCCCGAAAAATCAAGCCAGTGCTGTCCACACGAAACCAGTTACTGGCCAGTTACTGCCTGTCAACTGGCCTAAAACAGTTTTCCAATTTCTCTCTCCAGGTGAATACGGGTGCGCTTCCTATAAAATCAACCATACCAATCCCTAACTCATTAGTGTAATTAGTACATAGGCGTACAGCCCGAACGGCTAGTAAGACTAAAGAAATATGGGGGGTAACGGGCAGATAACTGGGGGCCCCGCAAACGATGTTTTCCCAGGGCCCCACGTCTGCTAAGGGTGGGCCTTCCTATTATAACAAGACATGCCATTTTTGATGGGTATTACTATTAATACCTGTCATATAATATTAAAATTATAGTAAAATGTTATCAATACTGACAGCGAAAAAAGTGTTTACATTTTCTAAGCCTCTCTTTATACTAGAATCATATAGTGATTTAAACATTTCCTTTTTTTTCCAAGTGTTAAAGGTAAATTAATAAAAAAAAACGTATTAGTTAATTAATTTTTTGTGTCATGCAATTTTGTGGATTATCGGAATGTACTGTACTTAAAAAATTCAACACAAAATGGCACTAATCTTTAGTCTTTACTAGAATTGATAAGATTGTGATATCAAAAGGGTAAAACTTTTCCACCTGCAATGTACACTATTATAAACAGATCACCTATATTTTAAATACTATTACTACGCATTCGTTTTGAAAAGAAGATTTTATCAATTCATTAACAATCCCACGTGATCGATTAATTGTGTGCACTTAACACAAGGTCGCAAATTGCTAAGTCTATTGGAACAAGGCTAGTGTTAATTAAGATAAAGTGCATCGTTGGGCTATTAAAATAACTAATATGGTGGTTAAAATACCTGTAAAGAAACCGATTGTGTTTGAATTCATATAGTTTTTATTAGTCAGACACATTACCCCTGTAACTTTTTTTTTTTTTGCACATATTACTATCCGTTCTGGTTATATACTATATACTAATTACATGAATCAATATAACCTTCCTAATCACTAAAAACATTAGCGTAATTAGTGCATAATCGTTTAAACCAAACGGGTAGTAAGATGCAATACTAAAAAAAAACATTTCAGACATTTTAATTGTTTTGTGTTAAGACTTAACAACTCAAGAAAAATTGGGGACTTCAACCACTTTTTATGACAACAGAAACCTTGTCAAAATAAGGTCCATAGGTCTACACATTCACCAATTAAAGTAAATTACCTAAGAATATTTTTTAACTGTGATTAGTGTAGGTAATCCAGTATTTATTTTAGTAAGTTGGAATCCCGCTAATAATCTATAAAAAAATCTTTCCAAATTTGGCTTTAAGAACAGAAGAATAGGCTTATGTAACCCACATGTAATCACTGGTACTGATACGGATACAATTATCACGCTAAAAACAGATGAGCTTATTGATGTGTCTCAACACTTAACTATATATATAATGTATCGAATAGATATACCAGTGATTAAATCTGATAGATCTTGAAAGAATATTATAATTAAATAGCACGTATGACCATTTTACTACTATTTTCATATCTTCATTTTTGAGAGCTGTTAAAACACCAAAACAAAGGAAATATTGTAATTGATTGATATTGAAAAAAATACTTGCGTAAGTACCTGTCCAAATTTATTCTCGGATTAGATAAATTATATCAAGCCCAGTAATCAAAAATGTTCTATTAATAGGTAGAAGTACCCGTTCTGGTGGCCGAATGATCCAAGGGAGGGGTCTTCAAACTACAGCCCGCGGTCCACATCAGTTCCGTCGCACCTCAATAATTTATTAAAAACAAATTAATTGTTTCCGTTCGTTATTTCTTAACCACGCAGTATATTTGACATGTTCAGTTCATGTCCACACACGTCTTTTCCCCCATGACACCAAATAAAAATGCTGTTGGAGTTGCAAACCCTCATTTTCAGTCGCAGGCATCATATGATTAAAGATCCGTAACAACGATGTAAGAAAGAAAGATGGCGCCACTACCTTTACCTTTAACAGAACGGCGCGGCCGGGGTTCAATCCTCGGTCCCGGCACAGATTTATCTGATTACCAATCCCTTCCTTCACCTCTGACAAGACATCTTGTGAATGTGGGGAATGCCAGGCCTCCACCGTGGTTCGGATTCCACGTTAAACTGTAGGTCCTCCATTTCATCTCACAATCACCCTACCATTACACATTAGCGTAAGTGCGTATAACCCGAATGGGTAGTAAGACGTGGTGCTAATAATAATATTGTGATATTGCCCCGTGATTGGGCACTAATTATAGTGATATCGGATTTTATACTGATGATGATGCTGATGTTAATAATGTGGGCCCGTATATGCCTCACGGCGAGTTGTAATTATAAGGATACTGGGTTTTATGATGATGACGACGCGTGCATGTCTTACTACGCACTTGTTATCTCACAACTATGACGATATATTTTATGTATCTCGATTTAAATTAGTAAAATTTGATGTTTGTACACAATTTATTGATTTGATTGCACTTTCACTGTTATAAAACTGACATTTATACAGTTATTTGTTAGTTTACAAACTGACGCGAAGAGTCAGAGCCAATACTGTTCAAAATCAGGTGTTTCTGTATTCTGAGTGATGTTTACTCTCTATTAATATATTACTGTCTAGATTTATAATCACAAGCTAATTATATATGACCTACCCCTTGCTTCTTGGACCCCTTGTCATCAGTGTTAAAACTAATAGAAGAACTCCTGGCCACCTGATGTTGTGAAGGCTAGCTTCCTATTGGGTAAAGGGATCCAGCATGTCGCATGATCATTTAAATACAACGGAGTTGGTCTTTTAAAGAAAGAAAGTTTTAAGACGTAGTGAACTGAAACTACTTCTGAACGCGCGTGATTCTCCATGGATGAGGTATTAAAAGGAAACTTTACATACAGTTCTTTCAATAAAAATGCACTTCATCCATGACTTTTTGAATATATGAGATGGCTCCAAAACGGTATCATTAAAAACCTTTATAAACTCACTGCATACTGAACAAGGCATTAAAATGGTAAAAGCACACCATTAGTTTTTCAAGTAGCAATCTTATCATTTGAAAATAAATGGTATGGTGCACCTCGCAAACTTTCTCTCTTTAATCTTAAAATAAAGAAATTTACAAAAAAAAACTCATAAAATTTGTGAAACGAGGTAATAAACTTTAGTTTGGAAACATTCCACCAAGTGGCATAAATGAAATAATATACAATGTTACAGACACATTGAGTATAAAGGAGCATCTCTGTCCACCAAAGAGTATTACAATCCATTTAATATTACAAAAAACTCCAGAAATATATATATATATATATATATATTTGCTCATAGCTCAGAAACTATTAGTTTTATAAAAATATATTTCAAAGAAAAGATTTTTGTATTTAATAGTACTATTACATATTTACAAAGATAAGCTATTTAGTAATTCAAGTTGTTTCGGAGATATGATTAAAATTGAAAAAATTTGCTCATGTATGGTGCCCTCAAAATTCATTTTTATGAAAACATAAAAACCACCATATTGTTTGTATGTCAAGCAATGTCTAGTTACGAAAAAAAAATCAAAATAGTTTTAGTGGATTTTGAGAAAATCGATGTTTTATCTTTTTGCCCTTCAGTAAACTACCCTTAATCTTAGAATTAGATATTTAATTCAAAAAAACTCTTCGGGCGAAACTTATGAAAACCCTTCACGGCAAATTTTAGTCAAATCGGTAAACATTTTTCGATTCTGGCTCGAGATACAGACAGATAGTCAGACAGACAGATGACATCGCAAAAACCACTTTTTCGGGTTCAGGAGGCCATGAAACTTAGACATTTATCAAAATCATTTTGTAGCTGACGATTTCCTTATGTTCATCACAGACTCTGCCTCAATAAATGAGTGAATAATGGCCCTTGAAACGGGACGACTCCTTTATAGTTCAGTGGTAAGAGTATTGGCGTACTAAACCAAAAGTCCCGGGTTAGATTCCTTTGTCCAAATGTCACTTTTCAATTTAAAAGATATATTAAGATTGCGTTTAAAAGTTTGATGGCTAGAATACTGATAATCATACAATTTTTTAAAATTATGTTGATTATATATTTAAAATATATAACTTATTTATATTCCTAAAAAATATTTCCTCGCTTAATTTTTTTTAACACCGCGTCTTACTCTCTGTTCAGGTTATACGCTAATGCACTAATTGTGCTATATAATTGAGAATGAGTAAAGGTTAATGAAGAGAATGTGTACCCTCATTTTCATGGAGGGAGAATGTAAAATAGTTTTGAAAAAGAAGTCATCATCAGTATAGCTGATCGGGATTCTAACCTTGATCTCCCTGTCATCGGCAGTCTAGTCTAACACAAACGTGACGCCCTAGGCCATGCGGCCACCGAATCAGATCTCACTTCTTTTTTTTATCTTATCCATAACTCCTGCGGCACATCTGCTGACCCTTCGCGGCACCCCGATGCGCTGCGGCACACCCGTTTAAAAACACCGGTCTAATTGTAGATTCACACGCTCACCGAAAAACTAGCGCAGAACAGAAACGTGGTCACGTGATGCGCTCTAAGCCAATCACAAGATTTCCGCCTAGCCAGTGAGAGCTGTTCTGCTCAAGTTCAACTCGTCTATACTTTGTCCACTCTGCTTGAGATTTTCGGCACGGTAGAACCAATCATCTCGAATCAGTGCGGATGCGCATTTGACAACGCGTGCGCTCTACAGCCAGAAGCAAACAAGACAGCTTGGTTGGTCATTGTCAGCAGATTCGAAATAGCTCGTTAATGTATGGTGTATTGGATTGTGCCATGACACAGCATTATAATTTGAAAACATCTATCGGGAGAATGATCTAAAGTATTATGTCTTACTTCTGCACTTATTTTAATTCTAACTTGCTTATACCATTTTTTTTAAATAATAATCATCGTAATTAGCGACCTTAAAAACTATGCCACTGAAAGTAACAAAAAGAAACGGCATTTTAATATTGGGAAGAAAATATATTTTTTAATATGTCTACAATAATAGATAAACTAAACAAAAATGTAGCAATTTACTGTAGTTAATGATTTCCTATGGTAACTCAGAAAATGTATAACTTGACAGGGATTCGAGTCCTTGTCCTTTGAATTTGGACGTCATTACATAAAAACCCGTGATTGCATGAGGGGGAGAGAGTTCGGTGGGGTGACTGCCATAGCTACAGTAGCGCACCTCCGGTGAGGTGATAATACGTGATACTACTTGTAAGAGAGATTCGCAAAACCTAGAGATGCCCATTGGACATCCATCCGGATCTTAAAATGGACCTCTATCAAAAATAATTGGGGACCCCTGATCTATATTATGCTGGCTAGTGGTGATCAGCGGGTTGCATATGTTCTCTAGTTAAGGCGCTTTCTTCCCGAATGAGGGTTGTCTAATCTAATAGACTGGCCTTTTGCTCGCAAGCAGGTATACTGAGGAGTTGTCGGTGAATCTAGGTTGTTCCTAGTGATTATTGTCGATACTATAGCAATAAGCAGGTATACTGAAGAGTTGCCAGTGAATTTAGGTTGTTCCTAGCGAAGTATTGTCGATACTATAGCAATAAGCAGGTATACTGAGGAGTTGTCAGTGAATTTAGGCTGTTCCTAGTGATTATTGTCGATACTATAGCAATAATCAGGTATACTGAGGAGTTGTCAGTGAATTTAGGCTGTTACTAGTGATTATTGTCGATACTATAGCAATAAGCAGGTATACTGAGGAGTTGTCAGTGAATGTAGGCTGTTCCTAGCGAGTATTGTCGATACTATAGCAATAAGCAGGTATACTGAGGAGTTGTCAGTGAATCTAGACTGTTACTAGCGAGTATTGTCGATACTATAGCAATAAGCAGATATATATCGGAGCTGTCTGTGAAGTTAATACATATATGGTACATATAAAGGGTGTTTCAGTGAAAGCGTGCCAAAATTAAACAGGACATAAGGAATGCTCTACCGAATATTTTGAGATAGGGAACGTGTGGGCTGCGAAGCCAGCTAAGAGGGATATGGGCCCAAACATGTGGGAGAGAGCCTGAAGGCTAGGTAGGTAAGCCATAATGTGTATTTGGTTTACCTATCGTCCACAAGGTGGCTCTGTATTATCTTATTTACCTTACACACTGGTACTTGTGGTTCATGCAACGGGGTTTTGCCTGAGCTGTAGGAGGACGTACCCTTGTCTCTTCGTGAGAGTTTGTGGCTGCAATAAGACCTCACTTCAGCGTGGATGTACGCAAACATCTGGATCTCCTGGTCGATGGATTGGAAGGAACGACCCCATTCCATGGCCTGCGTGGTCACCCGACCTGAACCCAGTCGGTTATTTCGTATGGGGATATCTCAAATAGCTTGTGAACGATACACATTTATGATAAATAACTACATTATACACATTTTTTTTTTTTACTTAACAGAGAGTCGGTGACCTGGCGGTCTAGGGGTAAGGTGTTAGACTTCTGTGCTGGCGGCCGGGGTTCAATCCTCGGTCCCGGCACAGATTTATCTGATTACCAAACCCTTCCTTCACCTATGACAAGACATCTTGTGAATGTGGGGAATGCCAGGCCTCCACCGTGGTTCGGATTCCACGTTAAACTGTAGGTCCTCCATTTCGTCTCACAATCACCCTACCATTACACATTAGCGTAAGTGCGTATAACCCGAACAGGTAGTAAGACGCGGTGTTAATAGTAATAATAATAATAATAATAACAGTGTCTTATTACTCGTTAAGTTTGTTTGCTTAATACTAATCATACTAATGGTTTTAGGGATTAGGATGGTTTAATTTAAAGGAAGTGCAGCCTGATTTTCATGGAGGGAGAGTGGTTGTAATAACCACCCTCGATGCACCCGACCGGGATCAAACTTTGATCTCCTCGTCTTCGGCAGCCTAGTCAATTGCAAGAGTAGCACCTTATACCATGCTACCACCGAAACGGATCACATGATTTCATGTTAGTGATAAAATAATGATAAATAAAATAGTGACCATTCTAACAGCTTGGTTCAGTGTGCTGTGATTTGAAAAAGATTAAAAAATCGCTGGTATAAAGTGTCGAATTTAAATTTGTTACGACTGACGTGCGTCGTACGTAATTATTTGAATGTTCTTACGTCAGTGAAACAATACAGTTTATATATATTTGACAAGTAGTTCTCAGCTTGAGACAATTGTATCTTTATTCTTATCAAATCATATTTTAAATTAATAGCCATGCATATTAATCAATTTTTCTCAATTCCAGTAGTATTATTAATTAAGTAGCCTAATTTATAAATTTTGAAAGGTAAAGTTGTGTTTTCTCATTCTTATAATTAGATGGTTAAGTTTGTGTACAAAGTATTGATACTTTAGGCCTAGTAGAATCGATATTCTCCTTTTGATACTAGTATTTTTTAAATCGATACTTTTACTGATATTAGTATTCACAATCAGGTATCGGATTGATATCGAAACAAACAACTTTTTTTTCTATCTTCACTCATGCAGAGATTAAATTCTGAAAATTGAAAAATGACACCTGGACACGAGAATCTAACCTGGGACCTTTGGCTTAGTACGCCATTGCTTTAACCACTGAGCTATCCAGGAATCATCCCGTGTCATTGTGTCATTATTCACTCATATTTTAAGGCAGAGTCTGGATATCTCAGTGGTTAGAGCATTGTCTTACTAAACCAAAGATCCCGGGTTCGATTCCCGTGTTCAGGTGTCATTTTTCAATTTTCATAATATGATATCTTGATGGAGAATTCTTCAACAAACACATAAATAATAACTTCGGCTATTTGATTCTGAGATTAAATGTTTACTAGGGTGGACTGTGTAGGAAGAATAAATGATAGTATTTCTCAATTCTCCCTCATTTTATGCAAGACAAGCAAGAACTATAGATGGTATGGCAAAAACTTTAATAAGATCCATCAAAAAATATGATCTTACATACCTTCCAAGCCACAACACATAATATAGACGCGATAGATCTAAGTATACTATAAATGGTTAAATTTAAATTATCATAATTTTCAGTGTCTAAATAAATATGAAAATACAATTATTATTATTATGCAAAAGTTGAAATTATTATTACTTGACAAAAAAAATATATTCCCGATTAAAATTTTAATACCGATACTTACTGCTACCGATACTTTTCTTTCGATACTAGTACAGTATCGATATTTATTTTCAGATACTTTTAATGAGTACGGTATCGATACATTTCTTTCAATACCACACCCCTACATTTGGCGGAGTCATACCTGGGTGTGATGGAAGTGGGTCATTTACCCCTCCATTCCAACCCCTCCATCCACCTATCAAAGATAATCGTAGTAAAAACCTAAAGCAAGTAAAGTAGAGTCTATCTACGGTGGTAATGGGAGTGCAGGTAAGTGACAGATAGCAGGATGGTTTTCATTGCGAACATTAACTGGAAGTACTATTTAGAATCGTTTGAAGGTACTTTTTACTGATAATATAGTATTTATTACCAAAAAAATAATTATTTTTTTTATTAAGTTGAGATTAGGTAACTTTCAGCTAATCTTCGCAATAAATACCTTTCTTATGGTTGTAATTTAACTACCTTCCCACCGTGGGATGGGTTTTACAACCAAAACTTAAAGCCCTAAGAAAAATCACTTCTGTGGCCGCATGGTCTAAAGGCTGGTTCACACAGAACGCTAAACTAGGCTAAGCTATGCTATGCTATGCTATGCTGTGTAAGGTCTTGTCGGTTTTGTTTCACACACATCGCTAAACTATGGTTTCTCTTTTCCCTTCTGAATTCACAGTGTTATGGAATTATCCAAAAGTCTTGTTTGAGATCACGTGATAGTACTGAGGAAGAGGAGCTGCTGTTTTGTAAAAGGAATAAAATGTGGTAGGCAGAGATTTGACTTGAAATATAAAAACACTTATTAAATATAAAACCTAGATATAATATTACTTAAATACAAATGAAACAAACTGAAAACCTCAACACTTATTTGATTATTTTCAAACAATACAGGCTCTGTGTCAGTGCAGCACGTGGTCCAAGCTGCGTTATGCGCATGCGCAACGTAAGTTGGATCAAGATGGAAGATGGAACATAGGAACATAGCGTGGCCTAACAAGGTTTAGCTCGGCCTAATTTAGCTTAACTTTCTGTGTGAACCAGTCTTAAGGCGCTACTCTCGCAATATTATTATTATTATTATTATTATTATTAGCACCGCGTCTTACTACCCGTTCGGGTTATCCGCACTTACGCTAATGTGTAATGGTAGGGTGATTGTGAGATGAAATGGAGGACCTACAGTTTAACGTGGGATCCGAACCACAGTGGAGGCCTGGCATTCCCCACATTCACAAGATGTCTTATCAGAGGTGGAGGAAGGGTTTGGTAATCAGATAAATCTGTGCCGGGACCTAGGATTGAACCCTGGCCGCCAGCACAGAAGTCTGACAACTTACCCTTAGACCACCAGGTCACCTCTCTCGCAATAGACTAGAGTGTCGATGACGGGGAGATTGGGGCTAAAATCCCGGTCGGGTGTACTGAGGCTAGTTTTGCCTCAATGGTTTTCCGTTATTTTCTCATACAAATGTGGGTACACTCCCTATAAATTAAACCTTTCTCATTCCTACCACATTAGCGTAATTAGTGCACATGGATAGGAGCCCGAACGGGTAGTAAGATGTGTATGAATATAATTTGTTTATGTAAAATCACTATGAGTACGCCCGACAAGTATTATAAATACATATAAATGCTCCTGTAGTCAAGTGGTTCCTGGCCACAGATCTAAAGCTCCCAGGTTTGATCCCCGACGCTTCCTAAATTTTTAAGTGAAGCAATGGGGTCTGGAACACGGTCAAACTCAGCCTCATGTTGACAAATGGGGAGCTACGTGAATAAATAAGTAGCAGCTCCGATTTAGAATACTGAGGTTAATGGCTGGAGAGATCATTGTGCTGACATGACGCCCTCTATCCACAATTGTTGGCAATACCATCGCTAACGGTGGCAGCCACTCGGTCGTTATAGCTCGCTTGCGGGCTCACACCGTGGAGAATGTTTAATATGATAAATACATTTATAATGGGAATATATATACATGTAATAATTTTGTATAACCCGCCTCGGTGGCGTAGTCAGCTGACTCGGTAGCTTCGTGTTGAACTATACTGCCGAGGATGGGCAGGTTGAGGTTTTAATCTCGCTTGGGTGAACTGGGGGTGGATTTTCCTAGATGGCTTTCCACTCTACCTCCACGCAAATGCTGGTTCACTTCCTTTATAATTAACCTTTCCAATTCCTAACCCATTATCGTAATTAGTACTTAAGTGTAGACCTATAACCCGAATGGTTAGTAAGACACGGTGGTAAATATTATTATTATCATATATCTTTTAATAGGAAAACTAATCCTTTCTTTTTTACTTATAAATTGGGCAGTGATAACATAGTTCGTACACTTTGTATTAATGATCTTGGTGTCCTCCTGGATAACAAACTTTATTTCCACTATCATGTTGACCATGTCATTTCCCAGTCATTGAAATTACTTGGGCTTATTAAATTTATTACTATATCATTTAAGAAAGTTGACTGTTTTTTATGTCTGTATTACGCCCTGGTTAGGTCTAAGTTAGAATATGCCACTGTTGCTTGGAATTCCATTACCTTAACTGACTCTCTTAGGTTAGAAAACATTCAAAGAAAATTTGTTGCTGCATGCTATGATAAATTCTTTATTAACCGGATTTATTATGATTATGACAGAATTCGAAACCTCTTAGGGCTCCAAACTCTCTTCTCGCGTAGACTTTATTGTGATGCCCTTTTTGTTTTTAATATTTTCAATAACAATATTTATTGCAAATTTGCCCTTGATCATGTAGGCGTTCATATCCCTTCTCGGGCTTCTCGTAATCCTAAATTATTTTTTCTCGATAGCTCTTATAAGATGAGCCCTATAGGTCGTTGTATCCATAGCGCCAATTCTAGATTTGTCGAATTCTACTTTTATCATAAAAGGAAAGCTAAACTCAGAGAGTTATTTAAGGATATCCCATATCAATCATTTATCATGTAGAGGTTCTGCCTATATTATTTAAACTTACAATATTCTGATCTATTTTTTGCATAATGTTACTGGTTACTATTTAGTTATTTGTTTTTAATGTTACTTATTATTCTTAACTACTTTTTTATCTCGTAACTATTCATCAGTATATAACATTATTTAGCCATTTTTTGTCTATCATTTTTTTCTTGTGTAAATATATGTATTATAAGGTATGTACGTGTGTACTTTTCAGTGCTGGCCTGTTATAGGTCTTACGACTGCTGGCCAGCCCAATAATAAAGGAAATTGAAATTATTATTACAATAAACGTTAAAAATAAACCTAAGATTCTAAATGTGTGTGTGTGTGTGTATATATATATATATATATATATATATATATAATGTCAACAGAAGTAACGAATGCATGACTTGTGAGTTGGGTATAATGGATAATGTGTGTTTTTTGTTCTAGTATCTATACATTCCATCTACCATTTCACGCAAATTAGGTCTTTGAGTTAATTGCCAGTATTGAGTCATTGTCAGGCACGCTAACCATGCAATCAATACGATAAACTTTGAAAACCTCTGTCCCTTGGTGCAGGTGCACCTGACTACGAAACTAGGAGTCCCGGTTCCGGTTCCTGGCTGGTACCTTGGGTATTATTCTCTTAAGGTTATTTATCACAACGGTCAAGAGGGAGGTTAGGTAAATTAGTTTTAAGTGTTTCCACCAGTTGCGCAACCTCATATTCACTATCATCAAGTATTCATATCATTACTGTATCAATACTAAAGAAGCATTACTGCTAATAATAATTATTGGTGAAACAATAATATCTTTCAAAACTCATATTCATAAAGAAAAAAAAAGCTTAACTATATGCTTTTTCACTTATTCAATTAAATAACTGATATTAAAGAAATCGTAGAGATTAAAAATAATGTTCTTAAAATTTAAAAAGAAAATAATAATAATAATGTCAACAACAAAAAATTATAAATGCTTTAATACTATAGAAAAAATAAAATTTGATATTATTAAAAAGAATAATCATGATATTAGGAAAGAAAGTTATTATACATGTGACCATTTAAAAAAAAAGCATAACCATACAGATTCAGAAGGTCAAACAAAGTGTGATGGTTGTGGAAAAATGAAAAATTCATCTGATTGTACTAAAACACCAGATGGTAAGTGTATATGTAAAGATTGTGATAAATAAAATAAATAAGTGTGGATAACCACCATAAGTGTACCCTGGGCAACGTTCTATTCAACCAGAGCTGCGAATAGTCTACATACAGGCGACCAAACTGGATGTGACGTCTTTTCCTGTCAGTAATGCCATAAGCTTAAAAAAAAAAAAAAAAGCGAGGCTCAGGCACTCTCTAGATATCAACCTGGTCGGTTTGGACCATAGTCTAAGATATACGGGTCTGGCTACTTCTAGTTCCAGTGAACAGACACTGAAGTAAAATGGCGTTAGTGTCGTTGCGGAATAGCACGCACGCAATTTAAATTTTGAATAAAGGTTTGAACCTCCAAGTTTACATTTTACTGTTAGACAGTAATTATTTTATCCCAAATGTGATAACTAGTGAATAAAAAGAATAGTTCACAACAAATGATGTCATACAAATTACAATTAATCATTTGCTCTTAAATGTAAGGTAATTTAAGTTTAAAATACTGTATTACAAATCACATGCTTATTATTTGTTTGGTAAAATTTGGTCATATAAACATGATTATAGATTATTATTGAAAAAAATATTGATGTATGAGAGCACTAAGTCATTAATCAGCCTTACCTCCTAGTTAATAACATCTTAGGGGATTTTTGATTTAATCCTGATGAGTAGCATTGAGGGTAATTTGTCTGAATACTAAAATTAAACTCTTTCCTTAATAAAGGGATATGGTAGAATGCAAAATTGTTATAAGCAAAGGTGACGAGTGAATGAGAAGTGTGATTTTTAAATGGATTTTAAAAATATGAATTTACATTTGAAAGTGTGAGTGGTGTTAGTTATTATCTTAAAGGGTACATTCTTACAAAAAGCTAAATACCGAGGCAAATCAATACCACTCAACTTTTAAATCATTTCGTTCTTGAATACAGTCTATAAAGTTTCAATATCATTTTATTACTTAAAAAAATTGAATTCAAGCATAGTACTTTGGTACTACCGTCTTTATAATGGTCCCAGGTTTGTTTATAGCCCTCAAGTAGACATTTTTCAAATACTATATTTGACTTAAGCCCCAAGAAAATTATTGATAGTACATATCATCCCTAAATGGAACTTAACTATATTACTGTAATAATATTACTTGCAGCAACATATCGATTGTTACTAACAAGCTATAGTGTAGTCATATTAAGAGATTTTAACATATCAGGAAATGAGCAGTTTCAGTCCTCTATGAATAATTTAATACTTTTGTGGCAAGTGCCATTAAAAGGAACTAAACAAATAGTGTTACTTTTTAATGTGATAATGTCAAATACTTTCGAATGTAAATAATGTATTTTTTTATTTATATATATTTTCCATATCTCTATGAGTGTATTAATACAAAAAATTATCAACTTTTTAATATTTAACAACAAACGGGCAAATATGTATGGGTAAGGTTTTTGATTATCGTCTCCTTACTTAACCTTTCTAGCCTTTGATGTGCAAATAAATTAAAACTTTGAAAAATAGTGTTCAAATAAACAACTTGTCACTTAGGCCCTTCGTCTGAATTTTGATTCTAATGAGATGTCTGAATATTATAAAATCTAATTATATTAAATAGGCCTAAATATAATTATAGTATCATTTGATTTGACGTTTACTTGCAAGTATAAATGGTAATAGCAATTTCTTAAAGATTTACTGTTTCTAGAAAATATAGTGTTTTATTTGTATGAGTTCTAGAACACCATCCCCAGGTGATTTTTTTTAAATATAAATAATGTTTAAAGTTAAGGCAGTAGAAAAATCACTGTTATAAATAAACATACAAGTAGTCATGACATAGGAGTGATGGTAACTGGTATCTAGCAGATTTTTTTATTGCAAACATTGATCAACCAATGTGGAAATAATTAAGAGAAAAACTAAGCTTAAATTATAAGAAGCAATTGCACACTTCCCTTTTGCAAAATTCTTTCATCACTATCTGTTAAAATCCACTCTCGTAGAATATCTTTTGGCCAAGTTTTCATTAAATCTATCGTTAAAAAAAAAAATCTCCTTAAGTTATCTTAACCATAAATATATATATATATATATTGTTCACAATCATGTTTCTCTAAATTTGAGGGCGTATAAGCATAGACATTTCGGTTTTAAAACAATTTAGAAACTTACATGTATTTTTATTTTTGAAATGTAAAGCCATTATGCAGAAATAAAATATTATAAATCTAAACAGCTGTTGTTATAAAACGTCACAACTATCCGCACCGACCAAAACGCTTTCTCATATAGCGGCAAATTGTGCAACTAAAGATCTTCAAAGTCTGATCCACTTTTACATAGGGTTTTGAGTAGAGTGTCATAGGGGTGGTTTGGACAAACCCCAGCGCTATCTTCGTGTTGGACTGTTTTGTAAACACATATTTGCGCCTCACTTGTCAATGTTAAGGTGGAGGGTAGGAAACACGAGTTAAAGGCAGTAATTTTGAATTTTTTTAACAAAACTTATTTTTTAATAAATAAAATATTTCTTCAATAGAAACATAGAGTTTAGTTTTCTTCCCATGGTGAAGAATTGAACAATTGTTGATATAACCATATGAATAAAATTAAACTTTATGTTTATAATGAAGCAATATTTTATTTAATTTTGGCCAAAAAAATATTTCTCTATAAAAAATGCAAAAATAATTCCCTTAATTTACGTTTCTGACACTCCCAACAATTGTACACCGATGCTGATGTGAATGAAATGGAACGCAATATTTTATAATCAGGGATATTTTACGTGTACTACCTAAACAGCTACACGACTTACAGACTAAATTAAATCCATACCAGATACAGCACCCAGTTGGAAATCTCATTTCATTTAATTTTATTTATTTGAAGTATTTAGCGTGCAATTTCTGGCCCGACTAATTATATCAGCACATGAGAATTTCTATGAGTGAGAGCAAAAGAATTTAACAAGCTAACCGGGAAAATATTTGTATACGCCTTCAAGGGTTATTTCAACTGACATGGAATGGATGGATGGGCTTGAACCCACAAACATCGGGTCCTCATGTGAGAACTTTACCCCAAGACGACAGTTGGAAATTTATCATTATGAAAGGGAAAGCTCAAACTCTATCAATGAACCTTGAACCTTAATTCAGTAGGCAGGTGTGCTACCAACTCGAATAAGATGTATGAGTTAAAGCTTATTCAAAAGTTGATTCAATAAAACAGGCTCATGGGAATGGAAAACAAGCATATCTTTCAGTTACTCCAAATGATGTAATTGACGTATTGTGAGGCATTTAAGCCATTTGGAATATAAACTTTAATAAACAAATAAGCATGTCCATATTTATGAAAATATAATGTTTTTATTATTTAATATAGTATACCCGTGTACATATTGAGCAATAAATAGGTGAAAATGAAAAAAAAAAAATATTTTTCTTTGATAAAGACTTTGTATAAAATAAATAAATAAATCTCACACTAATAAAACACAAAGAGAGGTAAATTTTAATTTTAAAGAGAAGTTCCGCAGATGCCTTTTTTAGAAAGAAAGGGGGTTAAAAGAGCGAATTTTCACTTAGATGCGTCTGGTGAGAGGGGGCCGGACGGTGTTGGGGGATAATTTTTTCGGGTAAGGTCTCAAGAGGTACTCCCCGCCTAAAGGTGGACCCCGTATCCCCAGTGGTTCTGGAGATGTGTCAGAAGGAAGGGGTGATTATTATTATTATTATTATTATTATTAGCACCGCGTCTTACTACCCGTTCGGGTTATACGCACTTACTCTAATTTGTAATGGTAGGGTGATTGTGAGATGAAATGAAGGACCTACAGTTTAACGTGGAATCCGAACCACGGTGGAGGCCTAGGCATTCCTCACATTCACAAGATGTCTTGTCAGAGGGAAGGGGTGATCTTTTAGACTTCCGTAGAAATTGTAATTTTAATAACGGTTGCAAATCTTCACGTGAACACATTTCTATTAAAATCCTCATTTGTCAATTTAGAACAGGGATGTACAAACTTATTTACATCCAAGCCAAATTTAAAAAAACAAAAGGTTCGTTGGGCCAAAGATTTGTGTTCATTAATTTCCCTTCAATTTTTTTTAATGATAAACACAGATAATATACCGATATGAAAAAGTTTAAATATATTGAGAATGTACTACAATCATATATAACTTCGTGACTAAGAAAGTTTAAGTTTTTTTTAGCAACGTGTCTTACTACCCGTTCGAGTTATGCGCTTAGGTACTAATTAAGCTAGTGGTTTTAGGGATTAGGAGGATTATATTTATAGGAAGTGTATCCAAATTTGCGTGAATGGAGAGTGGAAACCCATTTTGCAAAAAACCCACTTTCAGCACACTCGACCAAGATTCGAACATTGATCTCCCCATCAACAGCAGTCTAGTCTACTGCGAGAGTGGCGCGTTTGACCACGATGCCACTGAAGCATGTATTCAGAATATTTGTATGATTGGATGTGAGATGAATGAAGCTGTGGATTAACTTCTATCATCTTTTTATTTCATAACCTGTGTTTAATAAACTGTGAGGCGCTGATTCTTAAGAAAGAAGACAGATGCTCATCAGTAAGTCTGTTTCTAAGATTACTATTTCTAAGTTTCAGGGTTGAAAACAATTTGTTTAAATGAATATGAGGATTCAAACAATGCCGTGTATATTTTTACATGATCTACCACGTTTGTAAATTGATTTTGGCGTGGTTTTATGACAATACAGTTTTGCTGGGTTTAAAAAAAAACTGCTTTACAACACAACCCATTTAAATTACTTATATCGCGGGTCGTATTGAACACACCGGTGGGTCGTATTTGGCCCGCGGGCTGTAGTTTGTCCATCCTGGATTTAGACTCATAAAATAGGTCGATATCGGAGCCTACAAAAATATACACTTTGGTATTAAAGAGATAGATTTTGTCTACTTGACTGACGTGCATAATCATATGTAGGGTTTGAATGATACACATTAGTTCATAAGAAAATGTTGAGATCCATCCCATCTTCTCTAACCTCCATAATAAATTTTTGCGCACTCTATTGAATATCCGTATTTCTAATAGTTGTTATTCCCCAATATAAGAGACTCTTGTGTGTTATCTTGAAATTATATCAATGAATGCGTCAGAGATTGTTCGATACGATTGTTAATTTAAACACGACAATAGTTCTACTAACGTCATTGGTATTTAACTATTTATATATATATATTACATTTTATAAACGTTATTTCCACTTTTTAAATTCTATTTATACAGAAAAATATGATTTAATTGTCACTATAAATTTGATAAATTACGAAAGGGTATTATTTTTAAGTACTTGTGATTAGACACTTTGAAACTTAGGTTCCTCCAAGTTTTGTTGCCATGTTATTTATGTATTTTGTATTTTCAACAAATACGACATGTTAACTGACTTCGTTATGTATTGGTTAAAGCCCTTGGCTGCTGACCTGAGGGTCCCAGGTTCGATTCCCATATGGTTCAAGGGGATTTTTCTAGAAAAAGTAATAATTGTCATGGGCACCATGATTTGGATAATTGGGCTTAATTTAAGCTAAGAGCTTAATTGGCTTCATCCCTTCATACTCACTATCATCATAATCATCATCTCATATCAGCGTGACATGGAAAGAGCCTCCACGGAAAGGATGTACGATTAGTATACTCCATTCACGGTAGGAATTACTCTCTGAAAGGTCCTTTTTCCTACCAACATCCTACTATATAATATATTTCTGGTAGGGAAAAAGGCCTTTCAGAAAACAATTCCTACCGTGAACAGATTTTACATCCGAGCATCCCCTGGGAAACGCTACATTAGTACTGACTAACCTTTCCACAAACGGAGATGCAGATTGAAGTAGCCAGACATGTCATTTTTTATTATTATTATTACTATCTAGAATTTTCTATCAGCGACTTCTTCTTTTAGATCCTGAAACTTCATATTCTTTCCTCGCTGGAGATCATTCCTCAGTTTCATTCCTCGCCTTCCTGTTTCCCTCCTCTCCCATGATACCCGAATGGAATCACTATCCGATCAAAATGAAGAACCACTGTAGATAAGTGTTTCAAAGCCATTCCTCCGCGGACCGTCGCTGGAACGTAGGCTCGTGTCTGCCGGTTCTTAATCTTTATTAGTATTTTTGAGATGTGAGTGGGAGAATTACACCACACCTTGACATTACAATTACGTGATTGTTATCGGAGAACATCAAAAGGGAAAAGGAGGGTGAAACTTCATTTCAAGGATGAACTAAGATATGGATCTGAAGTACACCTAGTACTTGTATCAAAAGCGCGCCTACAACTTGTATCAAAAGCGCACCTAGAGCTTGTATCAAAAGCGCACCTAGAGCTTGTATTAAAAGTGCACCTAGAACTTGTATCAAAATTTCACCTAGAACTTGTATCAAAAGCACACCTACAACTTGTATCAAAAGTGCATCTAGAACTTGTATCAAAAGTGCACCTACAACTTGTATCAAAAGTGCACCTACAACTTGTATCAAAAGTTCACCTACAACTTGTATCAAAAGCGCACCTAGAGCTTGTATTAAAAGCGCACCTAGAACTTGTATTAAAAGCGAACCTAGAGCTTGTATTAAAAGTGCACCTGGAACTTGTATCAAAAGCGCACCTAGAGCTTGTATTAAAAGTGCACCTAGAACTTGTATCAAAAGCGCACCTAGAGCTTGTATTAAAAGTGCACCTGGAACTTGTATCAAAAGCGAACCTAGAGCTTGTATTAAAAGTGCACCTGGAACTTGTATCAAAAGCGCACCTAGAACTTGTATCAAAAGCGAACCTAAAGCTTGTATCAAAAGCACACCTAGAACTTGTATCAAAAGCGCACCTACAATTTGTATCAAAAGTGCACCTAAAACTTGTATCAAAAGCGCACCTAGAGCTTGTATTAAAAGCGCACCTAGAACTTGTATCAAAAGTGCATCTATAACTTGTATCAAAAGCGCACCTAGAACTTGTATCAAAAGTGCATCTAGAACTTGTATCAAAAGTGCACCTACAACTTGTATCAAAAGCGCACCTACAACTTGTATCAAAAGTTCACCTAGAACTTGTATCAAAAGCGCACCTAGAGCTTGTATTAAAAGCGCACCTAGAACTTGTATTAAAAGCGAACCTAAAGCTTGTATCAAAAGCGCACCTAGAACTTGTATCAAAAGCACACCTAGAACTTGTATCAAAAGCACACCTAGAACTTGTATCAAAAGCACACCTAGAACTTGTATCAAAAGTACACCTAAAACTTGTATAAAAATCCACAGCGAATAACCAATAGCTGCATAACATGCCAACATGACGAGCATGTGTTGTAAGCAACCTTCTTACTCTTTGCTATAGTGGCTAGGTTTGGTTAGGTTAGGTTTTGTTGATAACTGGCTGGTGACCTGGCGGTCTAGCGGTAAGGTGTCAGACTTCTATGCTGGCGGCCGGGGTACAATCCTCGGTCCAGGCAAAGATTTATCTGATTACCAAACCCTTCCTTCGCCTCTGACAAGACATCTTGTGAATGTGGGGAATGCCAGGCCTCCACTGTGGTTCGGATCCCACGTCAAACTGTAGGTCCTCCATTTCATCTCCCAATCACCCTACCATTACACATTAGCGTAAGTGCGTATAAACCGAACGGGTAGTAAGATGCGGTGCTAATAATAATAATAATAGTAATTTCAATTTCAATTTCAATTTCCTTTATTATTGGGCTGGCCAACAGTCGTAAGACCTATAACAGGCCAGCACTGAAAAGTACACACGTACATACCTTATAATACATATATTTACACAAGAAAAAAATGATAGACAAAAAATGGCTAAATAATGTTATATACTGATTAATAGTTACGAGATAAAAAGTAGTTAATAATAATAACAATAAAAAGTTGCATTAAAAACAAATAACTAAATAGTAAGCAGTAACATTATGCAAAAAATAGATCAGAATATTGTAAGTTTAAATAATATAGGCAGAACCTCTACATGATAAATTATTGATATGGGACATCCTTAAATAACTCTCTGAGTTTAGCTTTCCTTTTATGATA
>CABFOV010000201.1:98153-110869 GCA_902141375.1 Timema poppense
ATAATATTTAGCACCGCGTCTTACTACCCGTTCGGGTTATACGCTTTAAGTACTAATTACTCTAATGGATTAGGACTTGGGAAGGTTGAATTAGAGGAAGTGAACCCGCATTTGCGTGGAGGGAGAGTGGAAAACCATTTAGGAAAAACCACCCCCAGTTCACCCGACCTAGATTCGAACCTCGATCTCCCCGTCTTCAGCAGTCAAGCTTCAACACGACAAGCGCGTTAGCCAATTACGCCACCGAGGCGGTATCCTAAGAATTTTTAATCTAAAGAGACCCAATGGCGGATATCCCGAATTGTAAGTCCCCTGGTCCAATGAGTCAAATTCGCAATTGACTGAATTGCTAGTGTTGAAAGGTCGAGGTTTGAATCTCGGAAGGAGGGGTTGAGGGGGCAACATGTGATTTATTTATCCCAGTGTGTTTATAATACTATCTTCACGATGTTGCGGGTACATTTCTTCTAAAAATAGCCGACTTCCTCCCTGTATCATAGATTAAGGAATTAATAGCCCAATACGTTGATCGTAAATAAAGTGTATTAGTTATAATGTATTAGTAATCTATTTATATTAGTATTACAGCTTTTTAGATATAACCTTCATAAATCTTAAATATATGTGATAGTATGTAATTATGAACAACAGGCTTATGACCCACTTCGGTGGCCGCATGGTCTAAGACGCTACTCTCGCAATATAATAGATTGCCGATGACGGGGAGTTCAAGGTTCAAACTTTGGTCGAGTGTACTGAGGGTAGTTTTTTCCAAAATGTTTTATCACTCTCTCTCCACGCAAGTGTGGGTGCACTTCTTATAAGGACAACCTTCCTTATCCCTAAAACCATTAACGTAATTAATACTTAAGTGTATAACCCAAACGGTTAGTAAGACGTGATGTCAAGGTTACCTCAGAGTGATGGGAAGGTTAAGGTTCTAATCCCAGCTTGTTGTCTAAGGTTCGAATCCAAGCTTGTTGCCTGAGATTTTTTTTTTCTGATAAAGGATTCACAATCTATCTTCACGCTAACGCGGATACATTTCCTCTAAATTTTTCTTCCCACATTCCTATTCTATTAGCTTAGTTAAATCGAATATCTTGGAGGATTAAAAAGACGTGGTGCCAAAAAAAGCAACAAACTGCTATTGAAAATTATTATTACTGTATAACTATTATTTTTATCGCGGCATCTTACTACCTGTTCAGGTTATATATATATGACAGCTACTCGAATGTAGTAGGAATGAGAACAGAAGTATTTTAAAGGTAATCTGTCCACATTTGCATGGAAGGAGAGTGGAAAACAATTTAAGAAAAAGTATCATCAATAGGCCCGACTGGAATTTGAACCCCGATCTCTTTAGCAGACCCTTCGATCATGTCTTAGACTACTCAGCCACTGAGGCTGGGGGAAATCAAATTAATCGAATTTATGATTGTTATAATATAATAGTTCCAGAAACTATTTTGCATTTCTATTTTATGTGTTAATTTTAAACAATCTATAATAATAATAATAATAATAATAACTTAAATATCGGCACAGCCTTGAATAATGTACCTTAAGTTCCATTAATCTAATTTTCTAATATTGTTGATACTAGAATATCAGATTTTGTTGTTGTAATCTTTTAATATCATCAAGTAGGTGACCTGGTGGTTAAGAGGTAAGGTGTCGGACTTATGTGTTGGGGGTTCAACCCTCGGTCCCGGCGCGGATTTATCTGATTACCAAACCCTTCCCTCACCTCTGACAAGACATCTTGTGAATATGGGGAATGCCAGGCCTCCACCGTGGTTCGGATTCCACGTTAAACTGTAGGTCCTCCATTTCATCTCACAATCATCCTACCATTACACATTAGCGTAAGTGCGTATAAACCGAACGGGTAGTAAGACGCGGTGCTAATAATAATAATAATAATATCATCAAGCACCGTCAGAACATACGCCCAACAACCAATCAGGGGGAGGAGAACCTATAGGCGTTTGGGCCGAGGCACCAATCCGTTTAGACGATGCGGGGGCTAAAGAACTTGAGAGGTTCCAAAACGGAGGGGAACGCTGGTATCAGTGGCTCGAATGAATTGCCAAGCTGCCAGGTAACTTAACAAGTGGTTGATAAGGCCATATAATCAACCTTTATTCATGCCTCTTTCTTCAGTCCGACAAAGAACTCCGGCCACTACGGCCGGTTTCAGCTATCACTGAACCTTGGTCGTATTTCAATCGGTCGACTGACAAGACAATCCCCGTCATTCATAACTTGTACTCACATCGAGAAAGACGAGGAAAATTAGTAGCAAGGTCAGAAACAACAACTTTACAAAGGTGAACAAGAAGAAGATAAAAAAAACAAATACTCGAAACTGTGCGGCAAGCTTGATATTTGTAATAAATTCCATAAGACTGAAACAAGACAATCTAGATAATATCATGATGAATCGAAACTACTTAGTTGGACTCCTCTTTGTTATGGGCATGAGCTACGCCTCCTCGCAAACTACAGGTAAGTTCAAGTTAATTCGTTTTTTTGTTACTTTCTTTTGTTGCGAGCTAAACTTGTGTCTAATTTGAAAAACAGTTTTTGTCTGATGAGCATTTATACTGTTTCAATTTATACTGAACTCTGGCGTTAAGGGGGCCTCCTCAGTTAAGTGATAAAGTGACGCTCAGATAGTCCACGCAGAAATAAAGTAGAAATACATTCCAACAGAGTTATTTTTCCCTAACAGTTGAGTTTGATTTTTAAAAAAGTTATATTAGATCCTTTTCAGCCACTTATAAAGTATATTTACGGAGCTATGAGACTAGGTTTGATGAAAAATGGCTTTATATTTAGCCTTCCTCTAACAAATACAGTAAATTTTTTGACAAGCTAACAACAGAAATTTGTAAGATATTTGAGAACTAGCAGTGAGCTTTCTTCTTTACCTTGAGATAAGAATTTTTGTAGTTTTCTTTCGCCTCTTTCTTATTGCCATGACAAAGTTTAAGTTCAAAAGGGAGTCTAAGCTTAGACATAACAGAGAAGTAGCTCCTGAGAAAGATTATTGTATTTAAAAAGGTGTGGCTTGAGTGTGAGCGTTAATTTCTAGCTGACCGAGGCGGCCGCCCTAAGACGAATTTACTTTAATAATAATAATAATAATAATATTTAGCACCGCGTCTTATTACCCGTTCGAGCTATACACTTTAAGTACTAATTAATATAATGGATTAGGAATTGGGAAGGTTGAATTAGAGGAAGTGAACCCACATTTGCGTGGAGGGAGAGTGGAAAACCATTTAGAGAAAACCATTTAGGAAAAACCACCCCCAGTTCACCCGACCGAGATTCGAACCTCGATCTCCCCGTCCTCAGCAGCCGAGCTCCACACGACAAGCGCGTTAGCCAACTACGCCACCGAGGCGGGTCATATACTTTATCGTTTCCTCCCACGGATAACACCGAAATGTTATTGGTAGTACAGCTTGAACCAGAAAGAGGTCTCAGCGTGGTGGGGTTTTCTGAATCCAGACCAAGGAAACAGTTCTTCAAATTCTTTTTTTTTAAAAATACAACAAAGTTGAATATTTTTTATTTTAATATGAAAAAACTACTTATATGTTCTTAATTTCGGTGTTGTCAAATGAAGAATGCAGAAAACCGCACTCGACGTTTTATGAATCGAGCTTAATCTTGTAACTGTATAGTATTCCGGTTAATCGTATGTTAGACAAGCTTTTAATACTTAATTACCCACTTTGGTGACCGGATGGTCTAAGACGCTACTCTCGCAGTAGACAAGACTGCCGATAAACTGGGAGAGGGTGGTTCGAGCCTGGTCGGGTGTATTGAGGGTGGTTTTCCCATTCTCTTTCTCTCTCTCTCTTCACCCAAATACGGGTACACTTCCACTGAACTAAACTTTCTACATTCCTAGCCTGTAATTAGCACACAAGCGAATGGTAGTAAGATATGATGAGAAATAAAATAAACCTTAGTTTGCTTTTCAAGGTATCTGTCATTCTTCAATATCTTCATATTGTTTTCAATAAAAACTTTAAAAGGAAGCAAATTATTATCATCATTATTATAGAGGAAATTGAAAGGATATTATTATACCTACTATTATTATTATTATTATAATAAATAAAATTGAAAGGAAATTTAATTTAATAATATTTAGCACCGCGTCTTACTACCCGTTCGGGTTATACGCTTTAAGTACTAATTACTCTAATGGATTAGGAATTGGGAAGGTTGAATTAGAGGAAGTGAACCCGCATTTGCGTGGAGGGAGAGTGGAAAACCATTTAGGGGAAAAAACTGTTCACCACAACGAGATTCGAACCTTGATCTCCCCGTCCTCAGCAGTCGAGCTTCAACACGACAAGCGCGTTAGCCAACTACGCCACCGAGGCGGGTTTGAAAGGAAATTGAAAGTAAATTATTATTATTATTATTATTGTGCTCCGTATCGTACTTTACATCTCGTTTGAGCAATCCAGATACTTACATTAATGGCTTAGGGATGAAGAAAAAGATAAACTTGAAACTTGGTTGAAACCCCATCTAATAAAAACCACCCTCAGTCCACCCCACCGGTACTTTATACTCGACCCCCCCGTCACCTGCAAATGAGACTATATCGAGACTGTCCCCTTTCTCTTCGTGTCCACTGGTGTGGGTTTAAATTATATCTATAAGCTTTATTTACATTGTGTATTTAAGATGGGTTTTTTTTCTGTTGTCTGATAAAATAGTTTAATACCGTAAATACAAAAGAGAATAGATAGAAACTATTTTATACACACACTCACTTAAATATGTAAAACAAAAAATCAAATTAGAGTGATATGAAATTAAAACCTCGATGAAATATAAAAAAGAACAAATAAACAATGTATAACATCTTATTTAGGAACTACCTAGGCGACAAATCAAATTATTTTAAAAAATACAAAAAATGACGAAATGATATAAATATCATATCAACCTTTTTTTTATATAAACGGTTATAAGACAAATTTATTATAAGTCATACATTTCGTTTTTATTGTAAGTTTTTTATATTAAATTTTAATTTTCATAATAAGTTGTTTTCGTAGCTCTTGAGAAACAAAATGTATTTTTATTATTTCATATTTTACTTCAGCAATGCTTTTATCCGTGTTTTTTAATGACATATTTTGAATTTTACGGAGAAAAACATACACTTTTTACATGTCCATTACTGACTCCACGGTGTAGTGGCAGTGCACTTGGCTACGAACCTAGTGATACCCGAGTTCGATTTCCGGCTGATACCTTGATTACTTCTCCCGAAAGGGGGACCGCCCCAACTGTCACCAGCGTTTGGTTAATTAGGCTTGAGTCAGGTTTAAATGTTTGCTCTGGCTCCATATCCTCATACTCACTATATTTCTCACCCTCATCTCATCTCAGAGGGACGTTGAAAGATCCTCCACTGAAAGGATGTACGATTAGTACATTCGGATGTCCCCTGGGCAACGTTACATTAGTACTGGCCGATATTTCCACAAATTGGGCTATGAATGATCTTGCCCAGATGTGGATTATTATTACTTTTCCATTTCACATTCGTTTGCTGACATTATTTTATTAACCCTTTGAAAACTTCAAAAAGAAATATTCAATAGAATATATTGTGTATTTAGAATATATACGATATAATCTCATGCTAGTTCATGACTACGCGACACCAGTGATTGTAGAGAATCGAAGCAGGTAGGCCTACGAGTGAAGAATAAAATAACGCGCTGTATACTCATGTGCAATGCATTATAATTGTTCTGTTTAAACTGAAACGTGTTAAATTAATCAAAAAAAATTACTGATCTAATTTATACTTCTTGTTTAAATGATGGTTGTTTAATTATCAAGCTTAATCCCTTCAAGAAATATTGGTTTAGTAACGATATCGATTTTCAAATTAACATTAAGAAGTTTAGATAAATATTTGCTATACTTATCAGACGTGTATAAGTTTGAGCTCTTATCTATTTAAGCCCAAACTTGAACAGTTTTGTTATCTTGCATAATGTAGAACAGATTCACTATAAATAATCCGAAGATAAGTTATTAATCATGACATTTCCACAATATTCTACATAGTTACCTTAACAGGAGTTTGTATATACAGTAGCCCTAAGGCTTCTTTGGTGCTGACTGACAACGCACAGCTGACAGCTGCCAGCTTTGAAAAGCTACCAGACCAAATTATGTATCCCTACGCCGAACAATATGTTCTGCAAAAACATGTGTTTAGCAGCTGTCACTTCTGACGGTCAAAATTTAGGTATATACCTAAATGTTAACTGACAGAAGTCAGCTGTGAGCTGTCAGTCAGCACCAAAGAAGCCATGGGGTTACTGTATAATGCATAAATACATAGTTGCGACTAGGAATCATTGTAAGTCCTTGAAAGGGCCAACTTGTGCCCTTTTATTTACCGTGGGCAAAGCATTAAAATGACACTCTCCCCTCTCAAGACACATTATATATATATATAGTTCAAACATCCATCCATCCACAGGATTGATATTTTTTTTAAAAGAATCACTTATGCTCATGCGCAAAGTTTCACTTTATTTAACGCCCGCGTGAGTGGGGGCACGCATGAAGGCGTCAAACTCATCTGGTTTATTAGTGACAAGGAGGTAAGGGTTCGAAACCCAGCAGGATGTACTAAGATGATTTTTTTTTCCTAGATGTTTACACCCTGTACCGACATAACAACGTTTTTGTTGTTTTTTAAATTTAGTTATTTGAGGTAGGTTTATATAACGTTCACTTTCTGAACCGACTGATTATATCAGAACAAGATTTATAAACTAACTTAAATTTAGAACAATCACAACATCCAGCCCCCAGACATGTATACATCACTGTGAGAGGGTATACCCATATTTTACCAACGATAAATTTTTAGGCCCTGCCAGGAATCGAACCTGGGATCATTAGCTCAACAGGTAGAGAGAGGCTAACCGACTGAGCTAAGGTATCTGACCACACCAACGTAGACCTGGTAATTGAAACAATTGTCCTGCATTATACTATTATTATTATTATTATTATTAGCACCGCGTCTTACTACCCGTTCGGGTTATACGCACTTACGCTAGTGTGTAATGGTAGGGTGATTGTGAGATGAAATGAAGGACCTACAGTTTAACGTGGAATCCGAACCACGGTGGAGGCCTGGCATTCCNGCCTGGCATTCCCCACATTCACAAGATGTATTGTCAGAGGTGAAGGAAGGGTTTGGTAATCAGATAAATCTGTGCTGGGACCGAGGATTGAACCCCGGCTGCCAGCACAAAAGTCCGACACCTTACCCCTATACCACCAGGTCACCCTGTATTATACTATGCTTTATTTTAAAATCATCGGGTTGAAACTTTTTATTATTTTGAGTCTTTTAATTTATATTCTCTATATTAAAATTCATTTAGAACTACAAATTAGTTTGAGAATCTATTTTTACAAATCTGGTGACGCATATGGGTTTAGTATAATAGACCTACTCTTTTGTATTTGTAAACGATGTTGGAATATATCTTACTAGTATTTGAAACAATAATCATTGAACAAACTACCATTTATTGTTTACAAAACGTGATCATCAGTACTTTCTTTAAATTGAAACTATTTAATCTTTACTGTACTTTATTCATATGCACAGTCCAATTATCATAAAAAGTACCGTATATTCCAGCTAGAAAAGCTACCCGATATTCTGTCATGGATTCATACGTCAAATCATGTGGTCAGCAGCTGTCACTTTTAACAGATATTATCAAAAACTATAAAATTATACTAATGATTAAGTAAATTGTTATCAATTTTGATCACAAACTAATACATTTGTAATTTCTTAAAGGACCATTTCTATGAAAATTGGATTTTAACCAGGTATCTTGATGTACAAGCCGCATTCCTTGGTTTGCATACCTGTCTTCTCCTATAAAACGATTAATAGTCAGAATAATAAACGTTTAGGTAAATAGTATTTTTCAAATGGCTCTCGTTTACGTACAACATTGACAAAAGTTTTATATGAGAAACACAGAAGTGTTGTGGAACGTCCATTGAACGAGTTTAAGGTTGGATGTAGGAAAAGCAAGAAAATGCAAGCGTTTCTGCAGTTTTTGGATCAAAACATTTTTGGTAAAAATAAATCAGTACAAACAAAGAGTTTAATTTTCTTCACACGGTGATATCAAACGTCCTTAAATATGTGTCAAAGGTGTCCTGTAATTTAATGACAACTTTTTCTCTTCATTTAAAAAGGTCTTCTAATAATTCCATGCTCATGAAAAATAATGAGCAACTGTTGATATAACCATGTGAAGAATATTAAACTAAACTTTGCTATTGGAACAGGTGTTTTTTTCGCACAAGATAAAAAGGTTTTGCGCCAAAGATTACAAAATCACTGGCCTTTTCTCGAGTCCTCTACACTTTCACCTTGAGTTGAAGAGGCGAGGCGTTCCTCAACTGAGTGACAGTGTTTATCTAAAACAAGGAGTAAATACCATTGAAATGTTAGGAGACGTCACGTGAAATAAACACCTCAACGCTAGCAAGCTTGGTCTTGAAGTAGCCATGTTACGTCCCTACTAGCTGGGCCACAGAGAAAGATATGCCAGACCCTCATCCTTACAGAAGTCTCAATGCGCTCCTTGAGCAAGGTTGAGTCCATCAACACTGGGATTCATTCAGATCCTCATCCTTACGGAAGTCTCAATGCGCTCTTTGAGTCAGGTTGAGTCCATCAACACTGGGATTCACTCAGATCCTCATCCTTATGGAAGTTTCTATGCTCCTTGAGTCAGGCTGAGTCCATCAACACTGGGATTCACTCAGATCCTCATCCTTATGGAAGTTTCTCTGCTCCTTGAGCAAGGTTGAGTCCATCAACACTGGGATTCACTCAGATCCTCATCCTTACGGAAGTTTCTATTCTCCTTGAGCAAGG
This sequence comes from Timema poppense, assembly GCA_902141375.1. NCBI lineage: Eukaryota > Metazoa > Arthropoda > Insecta > Phasmatodea > Timematidae > Timema > Timema poppense. The sequence goes on from CABFOV010000201.1 coordinate 107,146, forward strand.
TTGAGTCCATCAACACTGGTGTTCGGTAGTGTCAATGCTGAGTGATAAAAAAACACGTCCAAATGATCAGTTGTTAAACGACTCACTTTTAACATATTCATCATAAAGGTACCTTTGTTATTGTAATGGGCAGTTTGAGTAAGCTCTTTGTGAGAAAGGATTATTTGAAGAGGAGTTTTGCCTTGTGGAAGCCGGCTGATTGATTTGAGATGGATATGTGTGTACTTTCTCTAGTGAAACCATGTTTAAAATGAGTTTTATTGTTAATGCCTCGTTGGTGGCACCTAGCGATATCCGTATTACAGGACTCACGCTCTCCCACGGGACGCAGATATTTTAACCTGGAGGCTGAGGATCTACAGTAGCTCTATGGCTTCTTTGGTGCTGACTGACAGCTTTGAAAAGTTACTAGACCAAACTATGTATCCCTACGCCGAACCATATGAGCTGCAAAAACATGTGTTTAGCAGCTGCCACTTTTTACCGTCAAAATTTAGGTACTATACCTAAATGTTGACTGTCAGAAATCAGCTGTGAGCTGTCAGTCAGCACCAATGAAGCCACGGGGATACTGTAATGTATCCTTGTCAGTTACCTGAGCCCTGTTTCATAAAGATAAAAATCCTGACAATCATTGATTCGCAAGTGTTGTAACTACAATCTACTAGTAATTTACGTAAATTATGTTTCTCGAAGATATTTAGCTCACTTGTCGTTTGTCAAACCAATACTTGTAAAGCTGACGTGTTGTGTGCGGTCGTTCAAGCAATGTATTTACCAACTAAAGTGACACTGGTATAAATTATTATTATTAGCACCACGTCTTACTACCCGTTCGGGTTGTACGCACTTACGCTAATGTGTAATGGTAGGGTGATTGTGAGATGAAATGGAGGACCTACAGTTTAACGTGGAATCCAAACCACGGTGGAGGCTTGGCATTCCCCACATTCACAAGATGTCTTCTCAGAGGTGAAGGAAGGGTTTGGTAAGCAGATAAATCTGTGCCGGGACCGAGGATTGAACCCCGGCTGCCAGCACAAAAATCTGACACCTTACCCCTAGACCGCCAGGTCACCCCACTGGTATAAATAAATTAAAGAAAATGAAGGGGTGTTGTTTGGCTCGTTTAACAGGGAAATTATAAAACTTTTTTTTAAATGAAAATTTGCAGATATTCGGAGTATGTAGGACTGATTTTAATTAATAAGTCATGGAACTACATTAAATACACTCTTGGTTACTATTGACACAAAATAACACTGTTGAGAAATAAACCCTATACTTTTAATACACGCAAATTAATGTCAAGAAACATTATCAGGCTCATTTGTTAAGAAAAAGATGATAATAAATTCAATTTTTGTTTCAGAATACAATATTGTTTAAAATTATCAATGGAAATAAATAATAAATGGTTACGCGAAAGTTCTAAGCTAATATAATACATTCCATTACATATATTAAAACTAACCAAATTATAATATATTGTTTAGTGTTGTTGGAAAGTTTTTAAAATGAATCTACCTAGGTATTATTCCATATTTAGAATGTCATTCTATTAATTTTTCATTATGAGTTCACCAATTGTGCCATTTTTATTTATTTTTTCAAGTTCAGAGGGGTCCATTACATAAAGGGACAAATCTTGTAATGGCAGGTGAATTTAGTAATTTTTTTATATGGAAATGACAAGTTTTTGGTTTAATAAACTACAAGAGTAACGCGACTAGTGACTATAAAATTAAGGTCGAACGACCAGTGTTTTAGACTGAGGATTTGCTTCACTAAACTAAACATCTGTCAAATATTTTCCAGTTACTTTCTTTGATTTTTGATAGAAGAATACATCACGGTCGGTGGCCAACAAATGTGTGGATCAGTATTTTCTGTTACAATATTATTATATTTGATGTGTGCTTGTTTATGTACTGTTAAAAAACCACTCATTTTCTTCCATGTTCATCTTTCATGTTGAGCACATTTTGATTTGGAGGGACAGTTCGTCATGTAGCTTAATTTGTCACAGCCCAGTAATCTTATATTTTCAAGCAATATTGCTGGTATTTCAAGAATTAGGAAGCCATCTTTTATAGGAAATGTACGCACATTTATTTGGAGAGAGTGTGAACTAATTTAGGGGGGAACCCTACCATTACACATTAGCGTAAGTGCGTATAACCCGAACGGGTAGTAAGACGCGGTGCTAATAATAATAATATACAATTTATCAGTGTTATTTTTTCCCCCAGTAGGTTTAGCATCGTCGGTTGCCTGTATTGACATGACTTACTAATATAAATCAATCCCAAGTCATTTACTAGCCCCTTCTTTCCACGCTACATCTTTATAATTATTTGAGGAACTAATAATTGCTAAAAGAATCAAAAAATACACTCTTGTTATTAAGGTTAAAATGTATAATATATCCTAATAGAACGTTAAACATCCATACAAATATATACTTAAATATATCAATGAATATTATTTTATTCATAGCACCGCGTCTTACCACTCGTTCGTGTTATACGCTATCAATGAATAATAAAGGCAAAATATGCAATAGTCAAACTTTAATCATGGTGTTTTAAAATACACTCTAACTTAACTAAGTTTCCTCAAAATTTAAGATGAATATCTTAAATACCATATAGTTTGATAAATAAAATATTATACTAGCCATTAAATTATGGTTTATTCATATATTGCAAAAACATCTACACATTGGTCACTCATTATTATTTTTATTTTCCACCATCTCTAAACAACACATAGCCTACAATCTCTAATAAAATATTGATTTATCTCATACCCATTTAATTACGAAATGGATGTGCCCCATATCATAAATAAAAATAATATTTTCACCACTTTTCTAGATTACTCGAGTAGTGTTTATTTTAATCCATACAATGCTCTGGCTAACACCGATTGGGCATGTAATTACTCAGCCTTTGATGTAAATATAGCTATTGAGAATATTTACTAACATAGTACAGGGATTAAACGACATTCATGCTCCTAAAATTAATATTAAAAATTCCGAGCTGGTTTGACTCCACACTTAAATATTATATGAGAGAGAAAAAACATTTTTCAAAAAGTATAAAAAAGCAACTAATGGAAAATTCTATTCATCATTTTTGCACAATCGTAAATTAGTTTAAGAAACTTTACCTATTGATAGAGCCATCTGGATTAACTTAATATAAATAAACCCAAGGATTCTTGTAAATGTGTAAAAAAAAAATTGTAAGCAGAGCCTCCCCATCTGAACTCAAAATTAATGGGAAAATTACTAATCATTTAATAAAAAATGAAATTGGAAAAGGTTTCACCAACTTAAACACAGACGTTCTGAAAATAAACATTGGTTTGCAAAGAATAAATCTACTGTAACCAACTCAGTAGAATTTCTAGGTCATGTTGCCCCTTCAACTCAGACTGATGCAATTTATTTTGATAAAAGTAAAGCTTTTGATTTCTGTCCACAGTATTATTCTCTCAGAACTTAGGAATTTTGGTCTATAAACTTCCTATGTAAATTGGTTTACGAGATACTTGGATAATATATATTTTACCATTAAATTTTATTCTAGCACCTCCAACTCCTTTTCAGCTCCTCTTGGTATAGCTCACAGTAGTGTACCCCAGGGGGGCTTAAGGAGACTCGATTGCTCCCCCCCCCCTCCCCAGTTCGGGGATGCCCCGAGATCTACACAAA
>CABFOV010000201.1:112877-132871 GCA_902141375.1 Timema poppense
TCGCAAGGTCTTTAAGTATCTACTACTACGTGACTACTACCTTGTCTAACTAGTCACAAACCCAGTGACATTATTTCGCAAGGTCTTTAAGTATCTACTACTACGTGACTACTACCTTGTCTAACTAGTCACAAACCTAGTGACATTATTTCGCAAGGTCTTTAAGTATCTACTACTACGTGACTACTACCTTGTCTAACTAGTCACAAACCCAGTGATATTATCTCGCAAGGTCTTTATGTATCTACTACTACGTAACTATTACCTAAGGACATCGACCTTGTCACGTAAGTGAGTGACTTGGGGTCACCCGTATAGATAACACGAGTTGACGTTTTGAGTTGCTTCTGGTTATTAATGACTTCACCTACTTCAATGAACATTTTAAAAAAGATATAAGAATGACAGTTATGGAGCTCCCAAACTACTAAATACATAATATTTTCAATGATTTAAACATTTAATGTAGTAAACCTGTAAAATATGACTTTACATGTTCATGGAAGGGTAGATCTATACTTGTCATTTTTTAATTTGATCTCAGAACTGTGGCGCTACGACCAAAACGTCATTGAGAACGAGTTATTTTCACCCTTTTAATAACTATATTTGATAACTATAAATCTTAAAAAAAATAAGGCTTTTAAATATAGAGACATGTTTATTGCCATGCACCTCCATTTATGCACGAACCATAATATGAAATAGCCAATCGATGCTTAAATAATGAGGGACTTTTAGTATCAGTTGTTAGCATCATAATCGCGGATATATTTTAGTTGGCACCAATTACTGCCAGTAATTACACTCGTATGCATATGTACGGTCACATATGAACACGGCGTGGTTGGTAAATCAGATTGTCAAGATTTCGGATCCTTGGATGTGTACTAACTCAGCCCCGGATGCTGTGTCCTAGTACTAATTTGTTGTCACCGCGTCTTAATACTTGTTATTTTTATAATCATATATGATAAGCAAGTAAGCAAAAATTGGAGAGGTCACCCAACCAAATCGTCATGGAAGGGTAGTGGGAAACCATCTAGAGAGAAAAAATCACCCTAAGCATACCCAAATGAGATTCAAACCCTGATCTCCCCGTCGTCAGCAGGCCGGTCTAACACGAGAGTGACGCCTTAGACCATCCGGCCACTGAAGCGTAAGCCACACTAGCGATGGGTGTGAATATTTTATCAAAGAGATCGAAAGATATCAAGGGATGGATAGTATGACACTAACACAATCCTAACCAATCCTAACCTGTCTTAGTTTTAAACTTTTACAAAACACAAACATAGCTTGAACAAAACTAACCTAAAATAAGGCGCAACATGATCCTAAGTTTCTGCAAAATAAGATGGATTTTTTTCCCTTGGTTCATGGAGTTGAAATTGTAGGGTCAATGGGGTCGAATGATACGATGGCTTGTCCCGAAATAATACTGCTATAGGATAGGTGGAGCCAAATTTATATTACCCCAAGCAGACTACCTCAGATATCATAAAGATCCACTAGAGCAAGCGATTTGACTAATTTAACTGATGCACTTGTCAGTTATTTCGATTAGATACGTACACGAAGAGCATCATTTATACTTAACAACAAATGATTAAGTCAAACTTGGTTTTTACTTTCTCATAGTTACAAAGTATACAGGAAATAAAGTATTATAATAACTCAAATATTCAAACTTGAGGTTTTAGTGTGGATATAATAGGTACTTATATTTGACCCCAGTTCCGAAAAGGTTTATTTGTTTGACTGTTTTTGTTTTCATTGTTTGTATGTTTTTTAATAACTTCTCCAGCACTTTAATGGCTTAGTGAACTGTCTTAATATTTGTTATGTTGAACCATTGGTTATAATAGATCAGCTCCATTATTATATTACTATAAAGCCACACGGCTGACTCACTCACTGACATTAATATTTACCCACTTCCAGATGAGCTAGAAACTTGAAATTTGGCACACTTATAGCTTCTAGCCTGTAACTGACGGGAAAACTCCAAAAAGTTAAACATTTTAATTTTTAGCCTCCTAAAGAAATTCAAAATGGCGGAGCAACTTTAAAGTCGATGCGGACCATTCTTTGTTGATCTCTTATGGCTAAACGGTAAGACCTATCAAAAAATTGCTCTGGAATTACATTAGTTTAAGGGGACCTGGCGGTCTAGGGGTAAGGTGTCAGACTTCTGTGCTGGCGGCCGGGGTTCAATCCTCGGTCCCGGCACAGATTTATCTGATTACCAAACCCTTCCTTCACCTCTGACAAGACATCTTGTGAATGTGGAGAATGCCAGGTCTCCACCGTGGTTCGGATTCCACGTTAAACTGTAGGTCCTCCATTTCATCTCACAATCACCCTATCATTACACATTATCGTAAGTGCGTATAACCCGAACGGGTAGTAAGACGCAGTGCTAATAATAATAATAATAATAATAATACATTAGTTTACATCCACTTGCAAAGAAAACTTACTGTGGGTTTGGGGGTGTATCCCACAGCGAGAAAAGCGAGTTCTAGAACAAACCCATGAATGTAAACACAAAAAACATGCCATAGGCCTTGATTCACATGTTCGCAGAAAATACAGAAGAGAATCTGCTTGAGTGCCACAGCAGCCCACACGCTCTATGTTGACCCATGATACATCGCAACGCAAACTTAAACAGCTGATTATCAACATATTTTTATTTATTATATATTTTAGATCATTCTCCCGATGTATGTTTTCAAATTATAACAATGTGTCGTGGCACAATCCAACACATTGATACGCACACTTTACATCAAAGGGTCATTTCATTAAAATCGCCTCACAAAGGCCAACGAAGCTGTCTGCTTGCTTCTGGTTGCAGAGCATTCGTTGTCAAATGTGCATGCGCACTGATTTTAAATGGTTGTTTTAGAGATATGATTTATTCTCCTGTGCCGAACAGCTAAGGCAGAGTGTATGAAATAGACTATTATTATTATTATTATTATTATTATTATTATTATTATTATTATTATTATTAGCACCGTGTCTTACTACCCGTTCGAGCTATACGCACTTACGATAATGTGTAATGGTAGGGTGATTGTGAGATGAAATGGAGGACCTACAGTTTAACGTGGAATCCGAACCATGGTGATGGCCTGGCATTCCACACATTCACAAGTTGTGATTAATACACGTCTTGTCATAGGTGAAGGAAGGGTTTGGTAATCAGATAAATCCGTGCCGGGACCGAGTATTGAACCCCGGATCCCCAGCACAGAAGTCCGACACCTTACCCCTAGACCACCAGTTCACCTTTTTTTTTATTACTACTAGGGGGTATTTAAAGCCTCTTTTCTGAGACGACTGATATCATACCACGACTTACAAGTTATCTTAAGCCTGATTCATAAGTTCACCAAAAATACAGAACAGACTCTACCTCAGTGGAACAGCGATTAACACTGTGTATGTTGAGCCATGATGCTTTGCAACGCGAACTTAAAAAACTTGACTATCAGCATATTTTATTTTTTAGTGGATAAACATATGTTAGATCATTGTCCCGGTGGATGTTTTCAAATTATAACTCTGTGTCGTGGCACAATCCAAAATATCGATACACACGCTTTACATTAACGGGTTATTTCAAATCTCCTCACAACGGCCAACAAAGCTGTCTGCTTGCTTCTAGCTCTACTGCGTATGCGATGTCAAATGCGCATGCGCATTGATTCGGGAGAGATGGTTCTTAGATTTGATTGGTTCTCCTGTGTCGAACATCTCGGGTAGAGCGGACGAAATAGAGATGAGTTGAATTAAATGGGAACAGCTCGTGTCGATTAGGCGGAAATCTTGTGATTGGCTTAGAGCTCGACATGTGACCCCATTTCTGTTTTGCGCTAGTTTTTCGGCGAAGGTGTGAATTCACAGTAATTCTATGAAATTGCGTCCACTTAATCAATCCGAACCACATCGCATACTCTTAGCGAACCAATGAATGTCGATATTTCAACGAAACATTAAAGGATGTTACAAGTTTCGGATCAAAACTCATCGGATGTTGCTGCGAGACGAATCACGAACCATGCACGTGCGAATTAGAATTTTTGTTTATTTATTATTAAAACATGGCCAACAGAGTAGCGGTTGAGTTATATTTTGCACTTTAGTCCCAATCAGTGGCGCACTCAGATATGTTCTTTGAAATGGGACGGGGAGACGAAAAATCCTGGCTGTGTCCAGAATTGAATTTCGGTGGAGATGGGGTGGGTGGGGGTATGGAATACAACTTCATAATCACTGGAGGTGAAGACAGTTTAAGACTGTTAAATGCAGATAGATACTATTTAATTTTTTATTTTTTTTAGCTAGGGCCAGCGATTTCAATTATGGTTTAGATACAAAGTGTCAAAACTATTTTTCCAATACTTTTTCTAATTTGTAGCTTTTGGAAAACTTTTAACTTTTATACCATTATATTTTCACCAGAAACTGGGTCAATTTTAGTGTTTTACTCGAAGAGAAGAATCTTTGGTGGAGGAACACTATTAATTTTCAGTAGGAATGTGGGCACTCAAGAGGGTCAAGATAAATTACTCCACCTAGAAGATATTTGGAGGGGTATTTCCTTAGAAAATTTTAAAAATTCAAATGGCTAGAAGCTTTTTGGAGTAATCCTTGTGCGAATATTTTTAAAATTAATTTAATCTAGAAGAAAATTAAAGTAGTCTTCCCTCGGTTTTTTTAAGGTTTTTGAAAATAATATACTCCTAGTCCCTATAATCCATTTGGTATGGTCCTAATCTGGCACATTTTTGAGAATTAGATTCATCTACAAGATATTTGGAAACCAAACATATTTTTGAAAATATGATGAGTCTAAAATATATTTGAAAAGGTTCTTTTTTTTAAAAAAAAATTTGAAAACTAATTTTAGTTCTTGTGGGAGGAGGTTTATAGCCCTATCCCCCCCTCCCTCCTGGGTGAGCCACTGGGCCCAATTAGATAAATTGAATGCTCAAAATAACTTGGTGTCATTCGATTAAAGTTTTTATATTTCTCACTAATTTCTTGAAATTGAAGGTCGAGAAGCAAACTATTTCCATCGTATTTCACTCGCCTTGTGTACTATCAAGTTTGCCACCATATTTTGTTGTGTCTTTTTTTATACGTTGCTGCTGAGGACGAGGAGATCGAGGTTCGAATTTGGGTCGGGTTAACTGGGCGTGGTTTTTCCTAAATGTTTTTCTATTATCCATCCACACAAATGTGGGTTCATTTCCATTAAAATCAACCATCTCAATCCCTAACCCATTAGCGTAATTAGTACATAAGCGTATACACCGAACGGGTAGTAAGACGCGGTGCTAAATATAAGAGTATACTTGCCTGTGTTTGAACAGCCCCTGCATGGGGTACTTCCTCATGATGAAAGCAACCAAAGAACCTGCTCGCTTTGCTTGCTTCCCTGCTTGTACCATGTAAACACGCCTTAAGACCGCATTACACATAGCAGGTTTCAGCTTTGCTTTCTGACATCGTTATGCAGTGCTGCAAAATTATCGTTTAATATACCTAAATGGCATCGTGAATATCAAAGGAGTTTGATATTTTCTGATCGGACGGCTGCTTTCTGTGTCGGTTTTCTGCGCTTCCAACTTCTGGAATGGTGTATCGCGCATGCGCGAGCTTAGAAAGGAGGAAAATATCAAGTCGTTTTATGATCGACCTGTTACAAAGAGTATTAGTGTGACACTTGGCTTCCCATGTAAAGATATGGCCTTTCTCATAACTACTGAGACGTGATAGACATAATATGATTGTAGGTGTCTTCATTCACAAGTAAGTGATTCTGAAAGTCATCAGCATCTAATTCGGGCAAAATCGTCGTATTGTGTGAGACAGTGTTGAGTTTTAATAGTAAATTTTGAATATACACACACGTTTCTTTCTAAGTTTTACAACACCACAAGATTTCAAACTTAGGTAGTACCTGTACATTGTACAATATAAGCAAATCTTCATTCTCTTGTTGTTGACGAGACATCTTGGCACGAGGTGAGCCAGCGAAACGGGTGTGAACGATAAAATTCCTCCTCCTCCACTGAACTGCAAGATGATTATTCGTCAGAAAGCAGTGTGGTTGTAATAGGTACCCCCAAATTCTATCAGCTCGCAGTGCTGCAACCTGCTGCGTATAATTTGGTCTCAAATAATGTATGCTCATAGCCCAAACAGATAATTTATTAAAACGCAATGGATAAAATATTTTCGAACAATTTAACGACTTATAATGGCCATGTGATTGTTATCCTCAGGGCCCGAATTTTTTGTATATATATATCACATAAAATGCTCATGTGCACATAAATTCTGTTCATGATCTCCTGGTTGTGTAAAAGTTTTTTTAAATGGTAATTATTTGCTCATTTTTTCGTTATTCTGGATTTTTAGATAAAATTTTCTTCCTTTGCATCATTTTTAGCCATTTTTAAGTGATTTTTACGCATGTTTCTTGAATAAGTATATGCATAAATATTGAAACATATTTTTTTAACACCTATGCTTACTTGTCGGAATGAGAATATAATTAACTTTGCATCCCCTTTGCTTGTAAGATTGAAAAATACACATTCCTGGCCATACAGTACAATAAATCTGGAAAGGGTTGCAATGGGAGGTTGAAGTAGTCTATGTTATCTAAGCAGGATACAAGAGTTGAGTTATTAAAGGCTTTTCATTCTTTATACATGTCCTAGTTTCCATTTGTAAAGTTCATGTTGTTTTTAATCTCGTATATTTATTAAGAGTTTTTGTTCATGATTTAAGATCATTTTTTGGGTAAGTTTTGGGTTATAAATATCCATGCACTGACTATTATCCTATTTGTGTTACAGAAGCTGGCAACACAACGGTCACATGCACCCCAAAAGATAGCGATGAGTTTCCTGGGGACATTTTCACGACGGAGCAGAAGGAACACGGTGCCATCATCCTGCACATAATTGGAGGCATCTACGCTTTCACTATGATAGCTCTTATATGCAGGGACTACTTCTTGCCATCCGTGCACTGCATCTGTAATGGTGAGTACAATGGATCGATAGTACGACTTATTGGTCCACTGCTCTAAGACCGGAGCGGAGAAAGTCTATTATTATTATTATTATTATTATTATTATTATTATTAGCACCGCGTCTTACTACCCGTTCGGGTTATACGCACTTACGCTAATGTGTAATGGTAGGGTGATTGTGAGATGAAATGGAGTACCTACAGTTTAACGTGGAATCCGAACCACGGTGGAGGCCTGGCATTCCCCACATTCACAAGATGTCTTGTCAGAGGTGAAGGAAGGGTTTGGTAATCAGATAAATCTGTGCCGGGACCGAGGATTGAACCCCGTCCGCCAGCATAGAAGTCTGATCCCTTACCCCCTAGACCGCCAGGTCACTTAATTAACGGAGAAAGTCGAAAGCGGACAAGATGAAAAGACCTAAAGACTTTATTTTACTTATTTATTTGAGGTATTTAACGTGTAATTACTGAACCACCTGAGTATATCAGCACACAATAATTTTCTATGAGTAGATTTTCTATAGAGTTCTTTTACACTCCACAATAGACACGGCACAGACGAACTTACTTCCCCTTCGAAGGAAGTTGTGTTACGGATCTTTATCGTTCTAAAAGAATTTGTTGACCCTGGCTGGGTTTAAACCCACAATCATCGAGTCTTGAAGTGAACACTTTACTCTGAGGCCACCATGGTCGACAACATTACATTGAACGTGCACAGTGGAAAAAACAACTGCATAACGTGGCAACATGGCAAACATGTTTTGTAAACAACTCGCTTACTTTTTACAATACTAGTTAGGTTATGTTAGGTTGGTAAATGACTAATTGACGAGACTCGCAATACTTGTAATTTATTAAATAATATACATTTCTCGCTGTGCTGTCATATTGGGTACAGAGACAATGTTCACCTTTATATGCACCCACCGTGTGCATTTCTGACAATATACTACAAAGAAAGTACACAAATTTAGTCTGTGTACTTTCAGTACCCAGCTGTCTAAGATATGGATCGGCAATATTTTTGGACCCTCATCTAATAATGAACTTATCAAAAGTTATGCGATCACCCATAGACTCTACTTTTACTTGTCCATTACCTTGGCTCAGTTGTTAAAGTCTCTGTCTACTGAGATAAAGGTTCCAAGTTTGATTCTTTGAATGGCCGAAACCTTTATAAGTGGTGAAATGTGGTTTCCTCTGTCACATTGATGAATTAACGTCTGAAGGCTGGATGTTGTGTCTGTTATAGACTTAAATTAGTCGTGTGCTGTTCAAAAAGAGCTCGTTAAATACCTCAAATAGATGAAACAATAAATACTTTTACTTTCTTTTTTTATTCCTTAGATTCAATCTTTCTTAAAATACTTTTATCCCCAACTTTATAAAAAATAATTATATATGTAATATAAATAAAATGTAAATTCACACTTAAATATTTTTTGAAAGTAATTGATAAAATTGGAAAGTTTAGAGAAACGAACGAATTAAAATTTCCGTGAGAACGAACGGTGAGAACCGACCCCTGTTCATAGACGCCCCTCTCACAATATAGTGGACTACCAATAACGGGGAGACAGGTGTTCAAATCTCAGTCGGCTGTACTGAGGGTGATTTTTTTCTAAAGGGTTTTCCACTTTTACTCTACGCGAATGCGGATACACTTCCTCTAAATTCAAACTTCCTCATTCCTAGCACATTATCAAAATTAATACATGTTTATAACCCAAACAAGTAGTAAGATGAGGTGCTAAGAAAAAAAAACACCAATGGAATAAGGAAGAGGAAGGTATACTTCTAGAGAAAGTATACCCACAGTTGCATGGTAGTCTAGGGGTAAACAATTTAATAAAATAATCTCTCAGTACGCCATACTGAGATTCAAACCCTGATCTCCTTGTCCTCAACAATCCAGTCAAATGCGAAAGTGACGCGTTTGACCATGGTACCACCGATGTAGAATAAAATAATATTAATATTATGGTATAATTTGATCATTGTTGATGTAATAAAAAATGTGTCCACATTTTCTAAACGGTCCTAAATACCACGTTATTGTTATAAATATCATTTGTTCTTCTGTCTCAGTTCAGTTTGTATCGCTTGCGCCATCTGAACAGTTCGTCTCCAAACTTTTTAAAGTTTAAAATATATATATATGAAATTATACAACCCTGCATTCACTTTAGGCGCTATTTTATATAATATTGTAGTTATCCACACACGATTTAGATAACTAAATTAACCTAGGACAACGTCACACGATTCAAAGATTTAAATGCCCCACACTAGCAGCAGGAGTTTTAATAAAGGTGTGGGTCAAATATGTGTCTAAAACATTCACTGATAACCTACTAAATTGTATGATGTGTTGCTTAGTTTCAAACCCTTGACCTTTAGTTTACTATCCTACAACCATGGCAATAATCAACCATAATAGGATTCTGGTAAGAGTAACTATATCTCATGAATGTAAACATTATTAAAACAATTTTCACGTATTCATACGTCAATTTATTTGACCTGCAGCTGTCACTTGAAACTTAATTATTATTATTATTATTATTACTATTATTATTATTAGTATTACGTCTTACTACCCGTTCGGGTTATACGCACTTACGCTAATGTGTAATGGTAGGGTGATTGTGAGATGAAATGGAGGACCATACAGTATAACGTGGTATCCGAACCACGGTGGAGGCCTGGCATTCCACACATTCACAAGATGTGATTAATACACGTCTTGTCAGAGGTGAAAGTGTTAGATACCTATAAAATAGCTTATTTTTATAACCGCGTCTTACTACCTGTTCAAGTTATACGCATACATTATAATTACTCTAAGGAATTAGGAATGAGGAAGGAAACATTTTAGAGGTAACATACCAGAATTTGCTTGGAAGGAGAGTGAGAAACCATTTAGGGAAAACCACCCTACCAGGATTAGAACCCCGATCTCTTCGTTATCTGTAGGCCAATCTAACATGATAATGACGCCTTAGACCACTCAGCCACTGAAACGGGTAAATTGATACTAATAATATAATAGCATGTTATCAATGTTAGCAAAACTATTTGTATTTTCAAGTTTTTTCACCTACCAGAATTCTAATACATCTCCTATTGCAATATCCACTTTAGGGGTAAGGTGTCAGACTTCTGTTCTGGCGGCCGGGGTTCAATCCTCGGTCCCGGAACAGATTTATCTGATTACCAAACCCTTCCTTCACCTCTGACAATACATCTTGTGAATGTGGGGAATGCCAGGCCTCCACCGTGGTACGGATCCCACGTTAAACTGTAGGTCCTCCATTTCATCTCACAATCACCCTACCATTTCACATTAGCGTAAGTGCGTATAACCCGAACGGGTAGTAAGACGCGGTGCTAATAATAATAATAATATCCACTTAATCTATGTATGAAAATTTCATTTCTAAGAACCAAGGGAATTTGAATAAAATATCTGCAGACGGATGAAAGCTCTCTAGTTTTTTTGTAATAATGCAGTTGAACTGTTTCCTGCCTAATTTTAATTTAATTCTTTTTTTTGCCACAAATAATAAAAACTATATGATAGTAAATGTATTTAAAAGCCCTTGCGTAACCCCCTTCCACCATCTCCATTTCTCCACTTTCTAACACGTTTTATTTTTCATTCATATTTAAATTGTTTCTCATATTTAAATGTGACTATCTATTAGTGTTTTTTATCTGCTCATATTGTAATCTTTTGCCATGATTGCTATCTTACAATCGCCATATTTGCTACTCTAAATACTGTCACTCCAAGCGGCGTGGAAAAAAAAACACCTCATGGTCAAAATACTTATGTTGAGTTCTGTACTAATTAAAAGATAAATAGTATCTGTTCTTTTGTGAAAATGTGAGAATGTACTTATAACATGACGTCACATCTTTGATTCATACCTAACAGTTTATTTTTTGTGTGATGCTAGTCACGTTTTTTATATTTAGAAACATTTTCACCTTGAATAATCTGTCAAGTGTTAACGTATCTCTGAACAATATTATCTCATCATCCTAAGGATAATTTTGACTGTAATTTTAATATGTCGTAATTTATGTTATTGTGTAATTTTTTCTTAGTGGCCAAATATTAATATTCACATAAATAAATATTAAAATTCCATGAAATTCTTATTCAAGATATAAATTAATTCCTTTAAGGTAGTTGTCTATGATGAACGTGTGTGATCATTAGTTACAACCCGCTTCGGTGTCCACATGGTCTAAAGTGCTACTCTCTCAGTAGAGTAGACGGCCGATAGCGGGAAGATCAAGGTTCGATTCTTGGTCGGTTGTTCTGAGGGTAGTTTTCCCCAAAAGGGTTTTCCACTCTCCCTAAACGCAATTGAGAATACACTTCATCTATATTTAGCCTTCCTAATCCTTAAAACCATCAGCGTCATTATTACATAAGCGTATAAACCGAACGGGTAGTAAGACGCGGTGAAAAAAGAAATAATAAGTTGTGCTATGCTATCGGAAACACAATCACTGTGATTCGTCGTCGGTTTTTGGTTTTGTCGAATTCTACTAATCTTTAAACATAGATAGATGTGTTTATATATAATATTTTGAAATTAATATTTGATGCATGTCAAGTGCCGTTGACAAAACCTTTTTTTTTAATTGGATCGAAAAATAATACCTGAATATATTTATTTACAAAGTTAAGAGAAAGAACCAAGTGTAAACAAAATTAAATTTGATAAATTTATTTAAATTTTGTTTTTTAATAGACCTCGGTCTTACTAATCTGAGCATGCGCTAGTCTGGAAGACGCGGTAATCCAAACCTCCCATGAAATCCCCTTGTTTTGTCATTTCCAACTCCACTCCTGTTCAAAATGGTGTTTGTGTTTTCTCTTTCCCGCCTCGGTGGCGTAGTCAGCTAACGCGCTAGTTACGTGTTTAGCTAGAGACTGCTGAGGGCGGGGAGATCGAGGTACGAATCTCGTTCGGGTGAACTGGGGGTGGTGTTCTCCTAAATGATTTTCCCCTCTCCCTCCACGCAAATGTGGGTCCACTTCCTGTATATGCAACCTTACCAATTCCTAACCCATCAGCGTAATTAGTACATAGTATTATTATTATTATTATTATTATTATTAGCACCACGTCTTACTACCCGTTCGGGTTATACGCACTTACGCTAATGTGATAATGGTAGAGTGATTGTGAGATAAAATGGAGGACCTATAGTTTAACGTGGAATCCGAACCACGGTGGAGGACTGACATTCCACACAAGTTGTGATTAATACACTAGTAACGCCCAAACGGGTAGTAAGACGCGGTGCTAAGTATTATTAATATTAATATTATTGTTTTCCCTTTACCTTACCGCGACAAATACCTGTTTGACGTTATATAATACTAGTGTGATAGTATGTTTACGTGGATTTACCGCGCAATGTTGTCGAAAAAAACAACCGCACAACACTTTAAGTTGTTGATGTAAGGACGTAAGAAAAGGTCAGTGTTTCTGCAGTTTTTATATCAACACTTTTTTTGGTTAAAATAAATAACAATATTGCTCCAGTACAAACCTAGAGTTTAGTTTTCTTCACATGGTGATATCAACAGTTGTTGAATATCTGTCAAGGATGTCCTGTAATTTAATAACAACTTTTTTTCTTCATTTAAAAAGTTTGTCAACTAATGCCACTATGCTCATGACAGATATTAAACAACTGTTGAGGTCACCAAGTGAAGAAAATTAAACTCTTATGTTTCTACTGGAGAAATATTTAATTAGTATGGTCGAAATAATGCTTTGTTATAAAAAAAAATATCGGTGGTCCAGGGGCAAGGTGTCGGACTTCTGTGCTGGGGCCCGGGGCTCAATCCTCGGTTCCGGCACAGATTTATCTGATTACCAAACCCTTCCTTCACCTCTGACAAGACATCTTGTGAATGTGGGGAATGCCAGGCCTCCACCGTGGTTCGGATTCCACGTTAAACTGTAGGTCCTTCATTTCATCTCACAATCACCCTACCATTACACATTAGCGTAAGTGCGTATAACCCGAACGGTTAGTAAGACGCGGTGCTAATAATAATAATATAAAAAATAAAGCACTGGCCTACACTCGCTTCCTCTATATGACCAGCTTAAGCTAGAAATGTGTGATTTTAGTAAGACTTGAAGCATTCTATGGGTAATTAATTATAGACCGAGATGACAATTACAGTTTCGGATTAGCAACATAAAGCTACATATTTTAGTGTTCTCGGTACTCACAATATTATATGCCGGCACTTGGCAATTGGTATTTCGAGGCAATTAGGCCTAGTCCTTTATTAATTACTTATAAAGATAAAGTACTGATACATAACTAGCAACACGTGACATGACACACCATACCAACTCACCATTTTCTTTATCAGAATATTACTAAGCGCTTATTATCGTTATTATTATTATTATTATTAGCACCGCGTCTTACTACCCGTTCGGGTTATACGCACTTACGCTATTGTGTAATGGTAGTGTGAGTGTGATATGAAATGGAGGACCTACAGTTTAACGTGGGATCCGAACCACGGTGGAGGCCTGGCATTCCTAACATTCACAAGATGATCTAGCGCTTAGACCAAAGTAGCTGTTTCAAAAGTAAACTTGGTGTTTTCAACCGTTATGGAAATATTTGCTATTTTAAGAATTCGAGAAACTCTATTTCGCAAAGTGGCTTGAATTAATGTTACCATCGGGTCAAAGACATAATTAAGAAAATACGAATAACCAATTTTTGTCTAGATATTTAGAAAGTTGGATTAATAATTTTAAAAACAGTCTCAGCATTTTTTATATAAATATAATTAAATATTAAAATAAATGTTATTTGAGGATTTTTTTATACCACGTCTTACTACTGCCCGTCCGTTCCACTTAATATAACCAAACAAATAGATTAGGAAATTAGACTTGAGAAGAAATGTATCCATATTTGCGTAAAAGGAAAATATAAATTAGTTGGTAATAAATCTACTTAATACATTCTGATAGGATACTAACACCAAACTCTCCATCCCTAGAAAACAAGATAAGATGAATTTGATGTTTTTGTCCGATTGCCCTCCATTGCGAGGATCATGCATATATCACTTATTGCCCTTGTAACAGCATGTGTTCTAAGTGTTAGTGTCTACTCATACAGACCTGAAGATCCCCAAAGACGTGGCCGGGGCAGTGTTCATGGCGATGGCGACCTCCATGCCGGAGATGTTCACCAACGTGATAGGAACCTTCCTGACGGAGTCTGACCTCGGCGTGGGGACCATCGTGGGTTCTGCCGTGTTCAACACCCTGGCTGTGATCGGCATCGCTGGAATGTTCGCTCCACACGTGGGTCTAATTACCGCCGCTCTTTCAAACGGGAGTTAGCAAGACATAGTATTGCTGTGATTCTTTTAAATGGTAGCTAAAAAACCCCATCGTATTACCGGAACTATTTTAAAAAATCAGTGTCGTAAAGGTCTTATTATTATGACTATTTTAAACGTGATTGAAAAATAGGTCGTATTACTATGTTTTTTGCAAACTTGAGCAGGCAAAGCATCATATTACTATGACTCTTTAAACGCGAGTGAGCAAATTGTCATATTACCCTGACTCTCCCTTTCAAATATGAGTGTGGTGTTACTAGCTTGTTTTAAAGGAGTTAACCAAATGTTGTATAACTAGAAATATGAAATAAAATATCCTCCTTTATCTCCAAGGACAGCCCCTTGGAATTATGCCCGTTGACCATAACTAATGTCTCTTATGTATCACCAAGGATATCTCCTTTGACCATTGCCCCCTGAACATAATTAATGTCCCTCTTGTATTTCCCAGAATATCCCCATGGACTGGTGGTATTTGACAATAGCTAATGTCCACCTTGTATCTCCCAGTACATCCCCTTTAACTGATGGTTCCTGAACATAGCTAATGTCCACCTTGTATCTCCCGGGACATCCCCTTGAACTGATGGTCCCTGAACAGAGCTAATGCCCCCCTTTTATCTCCCAGGACATCCCCTTTAACTACTTGTGGCTCCTGACCATAGCTAATGTCCGCCTTGTATCTCCCAGGACATCCCCTTGGACTGGTGGCCCCTGACCCGGGACTGCGTCATCTACCTGATGGCGATAGCTCTGATGACGGCGGTGCTGTGGGACTATCGTGTCGACTGGTACGAGGCGCTTTTCCTGATGTTGCTCTACTTCGTCTACCTGGTGATCATGTACTTCAACCCGACCCTGCAGCGGTGGACCCGCGGCTTGGTGGCCAAGTGCTCAGGACACGCGCGGGAAGAAGGTGAGACCACTCTACAACGATCTACGACAACATTCAATCTTTGCTCGGATCTGGTCAAATTTTCAAGATTAATTCTGGAGGCGAATAATTTTAGTTAGTAATTTTAACACTAGATTCTCGATCCGTCTGGCCTGTACGCATCATGATCACACATAAGTTAAGTTAACTTTAAGCGAACGTTACATTAAGTTACGTTAACTTAACGTAACTTAAAGTAACTTAACATAAAGGACCTCCTCGAGTGTTTAAATGGAAGCGATCACGATGTACTTAACTTAACGTTGACTTGCAGTTAACTTAACGTAATGCTGGGATCACGATCAACTTAACGTTCGCTTCAAATTAACTTAACTTATGTGTGATCATGATTCCCTTAACTTAACGACTCGAGCCAAACATCTTCATTCTCGAGTATTATTTGTGATTTGTACTAGTTGTACAGTGATTATCTGTGAATGTTTACAGTTTTCAATCAATATAATAAATATCTATTACTAAACTTTTTTGATAAATTTAGTTCCCTATCTTTTTTAATTATTTTGTTTCAATGTCTGATCACTAGAACTTACGCTAAAGAGTAAACATTGGTCATAATACCAACAAATTAATTACTAAATAGTCCTATTGACGTCACTCACATAGTGGTTGGCTGGCTAGATCACGTGATCCCTATCCTTCAAGTAACGTAAAGTAAAATACCTCCCAAGACATCTCTTTCGTTAAGTTAACTGCAATTCAACGTTAAGTTAAGTGCATCGTGATCGCTTCCATTTAAACACACGAGGAGGTCATTTACGTTAAGTTACGTTAAGTTGGTCGTGATCCCGGCATCAAACCTTGCAACCACCGAATTGGGTTCCTTTCAGTTAACCATTTCTAAATATTAACTATCTGGCCTTCCTCTAAAACATATTGTAATACGTGCCAAGACTTACATTTATGTAGACTTTTTATAAATATTATTAAATAAAGACACATTTTAAATGTTGTACTGTATTGTTATGACGTTTCAAGTTTCGAACGTGAAACCAATTAAACTAATGTTATTTGTTTGTTTTTTATTTAGAGATCGTAACTGTGTCCAAGTCTGTGGATGGAGAGAGCGTGGAAAAAAATGGTAAGTTCAAGATAATTTTTAAAAATATAAAAATTTTATCGTGAAGGATAACATAAATTACACATAAATTGTAGATAATAGACACTTAGTAACTGCATTAATTTTTCTAAACACCGCGTCTTACTACCCGTTCAGCCATTCAAGCTTATGTACTAATTACTTCAATGGTTCTAAGGAATAGATAGGTTATATGTATAGGAAGTGCACCCACATTTGAATGGAGGGAGAGGGGAAAACAATTTTGTAAAACCATCCTCAGTACACCCAACCGAGATTCAAACCTCAACCCTCCCCCATCCTCAGTGGTAGTCTAATCTACTGCGAGAATAGCATATTAGACCATGCGGCCATTGAAACGGGTGACATTTAATTCACGTGCCCATCAATGCTGGCTGCATTTTTAGTATGTATAACACAAGGGCTGTTAGCTAACAATTCATAATAGGGGTTAGAGATTAGGAGGGAGTTTAAGAAGGAATGCACCCACATTTTCATGGAAAACATCTTGAAAAAAATCTTATGTTGACACTTTACAAGATGAAAATTAAATCGATCCCAATCTTTTTGTATTTGCTTCATCTATTATAAGAATAAAACCATATTGAAATGAGTCTCAGTTGAATAACTGTGAAGTGAGATTTTTCTCATCAAATTTAACTATAGGTAAATAAAAATATATGAATATGCACTTTTGGTTTTGCCAAGTATAACTTAACAGTAATGTTTTGTTTTCAGTCGAGAAGACCCAACAGGAACTGGAAGACGAGTATGAGGAAGAGTGGACTGTCGTTGACCTGACAACAATACCAGACGACACACTGCTACAGAAGCTCTGGTGGTTCTACACATGGCCCATCAACGTGCTCTACTTCCTGACAGTCCCCGACTCTCGCCTTGAGAAGAGACGCAAACTCTACCCCCTCACATTCATAATGGCCATCTTGTGGATTGGAATCTCTTCATACATCACCTCCTGGATGATCACCGAAATAGGTAGGCCTTCTATTGGTTTTTATTTGTGGAATTTAAATGGCACTTTATGAACCAACTGATTATATGAACACATGACTTACAGACTAGCTTAACTCTAGAATATACACAACACCCAGTCGCCTAGCGTAGCTATAGCACATCCTGAAATGATTACTGAAATAGGTAGGCCTTCAATTGGTTATTAATAGGGGTATTTAAATGGCACTTTATGAACTAAATGACTATAGAGACACGTGACTTACAAACTAGCTAACTCTAGAACAGACATAACACCTAGTCCCCCAGCATAATTATATCACATACTGAAATGATCAGTGAAATAGGTAGGCCTTAATTTGGTTTTTATTAAGGGTGTTTAAATTTAACTTTATTAACCAACTCATTATATAGACACGTGACTTACAAACCAGTTTAACTCTAGAACAGACACAACATACAGTCCCCTAGCATAATTATAGCATATCCTGAAATGATCATTGAAATAGGTAGGCCTTCAGTTGTTTTTTATTTGTGGACCTTAAGTTACACTTTGTGAACCAACTGGAAGTATAGACACATTACTTACAAACTAGCTTAACCCTAGAACAGACCTAACATCCAGTCCCCCGGTGTCAATACATGTTTTACATTTACAACTTGAATTAAGTGAATACTAAAACACAGATGACAGTTTGGAAGAGAAAAAACACATGTGTAATTAAATGTACAAAACTATAGTGAAGCTTGGAATATTGAAATAATCCAAAAGTTATGGATATAGCCGCGTCGAGTATCATATTCGTAAATTGTAAAATTACACCTGGACACTGGAATTGAATCCAGGACACTTGCTCTAACCACTGAGGATGTGTCCTGTGTTCAGGCCCAAGATCACTTAGCATTGGGCGAGTCCTAGCTAGATCAGTGGTAGAGCATTGGCGTGTTAAGCCAAGCCAAAGGTCTCAGGTTTAATCCCCATTTCCAGGTGTCATATTTCAACTCAGGAATACAAATAATAGTTTAGACCCCCTATGGGAAAACACAAGTGTCTTCTTAACCTAAATTCAACCTGGCTAGTAGGTATTTCCACCCTAAACTATTAACCCAAAACTGAACAGTATTTGCTGCTGTATGCATGTATCCAATTGTAAGCAATATACATTTGAAATATTAATCTACTCAAAGATAATCAAATCAGAGAACATATTTAGTGGGGGTGAATAATATTAGGAGGGGGGGGGAGGTAAAAGGGTAATATTAAAGTTGGGTGGATATTATGTGTGTCCATAAAGTTACTATGTAGGTATAAATCTAATTACAAATATTTTATAGAAATGGAAGGTATGCGGTAAAAAGGGATGAAGTCCAATTTTAACTGTAAAGTGTAATGTAATTAGTGCTGCCATCTGTTAGACAACCATGAGATATTTCAAATGAACTTTATATTATGGTTAAAGGAGGTATCTGTTGTATTTTAATTAATTTTAAAAAAAACCGTATTTGCTATGGTCCTAAAAATGTTTGAGATATAAAGTTGTCCTGGAAAAATGTATATGTAGGTAATGTGACTCTCCTCCTGTTCCCATGTAGCCTTCAAATGTTTTGAGCTTTGAAAGAATTTGTATAAAAGGGTGAGGGCTTTATTTATTAAGATGGTTTTTTTTTAAATTTTGTTTATGAATAGGTTTGTAAGTAAAAGTGTAGAAAGAGGGGACACACACACACACACACACACACACACAGTCCTAACGCGATCGTACGGGGCATCGGCGATTACGACCCCCCAGCACTTATCCACAGACGCATCAGAGACGGTGTGATGGGCCCCCCCGCTGGATACGGATGACCCGGGAGGTAGTCTGTGGCGATTGGGAGCGAGCGCCCCTGGCCACGGCCTGAGGCCGGCTTCGTCAGGATGCGGCTCCGGGACACTGTGAGACCTCCCGGCTGGCGCTAAGTCGAGCCCGCGTGCGTGTGTATGTGTCTGTGTGCGCGTTTTTCATCATCTGTACGTGTAATGTGTTCGTCGCCAACCCCACTATTTCTCATTGTGGGTCATTCAGTTTTAAGCTAACAGACTCTGACATTATTACGGTCAGTGCACAGCACAACTATTATCAGTTACCATTTCTGATGGCTTTATTATTATATATTCACCTGCTTCACTCACTACATGTTTGGTTATGTCTATGTTTTCCAACTATGTCCCTCTCTCTCACTTCAGGTACATCAGTGTATATTTTAAGGTCCCCGTCGACCATATAATGGCGACAGGACGGGTTTTTGTTAATTTTCCCGTCGGCATAAACAATAACATTTCCATAATCAGCCCGCAAGGGCGTCAAGGCTCTTTCAAGTTTAATGGTTTATTTAACTCAGTGTCGGTTAACATTCGAGAGCCCCTTCGGGGCTGGAGTTCGTTTATTTTATCTAGGTTATTCAATGTTTATACATGTTAAATGTCTGCGTATTGTTACAAAATAAATAATCCTATCAAACAAAC